>SNQJ01S0200084.1:0-17007 GCA_010110895.2 Picea sitchensis | reverse complement strand
AAAAAGAAAAATTAGAAAAGTCCACACACTAATTCACCCCCCCTCTTATTGTGGGCGGTGTGTTCAACAATTCGTATTAGAGCGGGTTCCTTCAGTACAGTTTAACCACTGGAAGGTAGATCCTGAATAAATGGGTGGACAGATGGCTCTCTCCGGAATTGAAGCTCCCTTATTTGATGGAACATATTATTCTTCATGGAGAGAAAATATGAAATAGTATTTGAAGTCAAGAGGATCTAAAGTTTGGAATTCAGTAGTAAGAAAGCCCTGGGACTTAACTACCTCAAAGAATCTATCCAAGCTTATAGTCCAAAGAAAACCAAGGAAGAACAATGAAGTGGCATTGAATATTCTTCTCAATGGATTATCAGATACAGTCAAGGAAAGCATAGGAATATGCACATCCGCCAAGGACTTATGGATGAAGTTAGAAGATATGTATCAAACCAAAATACAAGACACATAAGACATTGCTATCAAGGATGAAGAGGAAGACTCGGCCATTAATAAAGGTAAAGACTCTCCACAATATTTTGATTGCAATAATGTTGATATTGAATCCTCCCCTGCAAATAAAAAACAAGACTCAGACACAATAAAATAATGTTTTGACAGCATTTATCTCATGGAATAAGTATAAGAAGAACTATCAAAGGCCAAACAAAAGGTTGATTGGAGTCTCTACGAATATTGCTATGACCATAATGATTCAGACTATAGCTATCTTCATGACTACACTAAAAAATTTCTTGAAAAGAGTCAAAAGCATATCTTGGAAATAAAGGAAATGCTCAAGGACAATGAAAAGATAATATATGAGTAGGATAATCAGTTAGAATAAAAATAAGAGGATATCAAGAAGCTGAAGAAATAAATTAGTCAAGTAAAATAAAAGAATAAGGAATATGATGAATTTAGCAATCAAAGGCATATCCTGGAATTAAAAGAAAAGCTCAAAGACAATGAAGAAATCATATCTGAGAAAACGATTCAGTTAGAAAACAAAGAAGAAGAGATCAAAAGATTGAAAACAAAAGTTACTGATCTAACAAAAGAAAAGAAAGAGGAGATCGAGAGACTAAAAAATGAAATCAATCAAGCAAAAGAAGAAAAGAAGGAAGATGATGAACCAAGAAAAAACCTTGCAAAACTAAAAGAAATAAGGGAACGCTATGTCAATCTTAAAATCCAACTTGAAGAAGCCAAAAGGAGAGAGGAGGTAGTGAGGAACAAGTTGAACAAAAACGAAGAATCATGTCATGAGTTGGAAGCAGAATTTGTGAATCTTAGAAAGAAGGTTGAGAAGTCAAACACTCAAATCAAGTTCTTGAACAACTCCATGACCCTGGATGAGATCTTGGATAGTTAGAGATCACCAAGTGACAAATTTGGTCTTGGATACAACAAGGAAGAAATCGGTACTCCTAAGAAACCCGATGCAGGTCCTTCATTTGTAAAAAGTGAAAACAGGTCTGACATAGGTCCTTTATTTGTAAAGGATGAAGACAGGTCTGACACAACTCCTTCATTTGTAAAAGTGAAAGTAGGTATGACTCAGTTTCTTCATGTTCAAGAAATAAAAGTAACACTACACAATTTAGAAGATCAGATCAAGGAAGACATCTAGAATCTAATCATACACCTCAAAGCAATTTTAGAAGAGAGATGCCTTCATGGATGAATCAAATAAGGTATGAGAGTGTCTTTAACGGTTATTGTTTTTCTTGTAATGAATATGGTCATAAAGCTTTGAATTGTAGGCATCATGGAATAAAACAAGTTGTTAGGTCCAACAACAGTATAAGATGTTGGAACTACAATCATGTTGGACATATTGGTGCACATTGTTACACTATGAGATGCTATAGTTGTGGTGGATATGGCCACAAAGCCTATAATTGTTGGAACTCAAAAAAACAGTCAATGTGAAATGCTTCATATAGTACGACAAAAGGATTAAATGTAACATGGAAGAAAAATGGAGTTGCAGTAATAGAAGATCACAGAACAAAGTTCAAGAAACTAGGACACTCAGAAATGTGGATAGAAAATACTGAACAAGTGAATGGGAATGAAGTTATTTACTGCAAAAAGAATTGCAGTCATGTGACAAGCATAGTATAAATTTTCTCAGACAACTTTAGAGCGATGTACAATAAGGAAGCATCTTGGATAAATATGGATACATCTGGTTAGAGATCGATGAGAATCAATGGGCAGATCCAAGAGTTGTTTGAATAATGTGAGCTACAATTGCACAATGTTCCACTAGGACAACGACATCCACAAAAATGACATTCTGATGTACAAAATGATGTACACGACATCCTGTAGAGATAACAAGAGGAGAGACCCTGTCAGAAAAATCTACCCTTTTAGAAACAAAGGGGGAGAATAATCAATAAAAACTCAGGGGAAGTATTTTGGTTAGTAAATAAGAAAGTAATTAGAATAATTTTTGAAAAGACTTGATCACTACAAAACATTGGTATCAAGAAGCCTACTCATTTGAAACACAAAAATCCCAATCAACTTAGATAAGAAGTTAGTAAATTAATACGGGAAGAAACCTTGTCAGGAAGAGATACCTTTTTCATAAACAAATGGGGAGAGTAGTCGGAAATAAAGAGAGAGCATATTGACAGGGGGAAGTCATTCAATTATGGCAGGCAAAACATGATTGTAGGAAGAATTACCCAAGTTCAGATTCTGGTCAGTAACATACAGAGATTTACCACAGGAGGAAAAACCCTTTTCCATTGATGTGAAATGGGGATAGAAAAATTTATAAGAGGAAAGAATCATCACGGGCAGAGGTTTTGTATATGAAGTTAGTATGTTGCCCTCAATGACAAAGGGGGAGATTGTTGGACATATTGTCATTGATGTCAACAGGTGATGTGATGATTTGTTATTACGATAAATTATCATTACTATAGATGAGATTGTCATTGATGTCAATAGTATATTAGTTAGCAGAAAATATGGGTTATGACAATATGCAGAGATCGAAAGTGTAAGCTCAGGAGGAGGAGAGTACAATATGTAGAATATCGAAAGTGTAAGCTCAGGAGGAGGAGAGAACAGAAGGAATTAGTGATTATTGTTTATCACGATAGGATCAATAATGTTCCTATGATAAAATCTCATGAGGGTTAGTGAATGAATATCAAATCTCATAAGGAAGAGCGCATTGCAGAAGTATCGTCGGGATCGATGGAAATATAGAGAAGTCGACCAATGCACAGAAAAAGGTGAGAAGCTTTAGCAGCTGTACGATCAAGAAATTGACAGTGTTTATCGTCTCATATAATGGAAATTGGTCATATGAGTGACTATGGGCTTGAGGAACGTTGAAGGATCGTGACCGTCGGATCTGCAAGCCAGATCAATGGCAGGGATAGATTGCGGAGATGAGAAGGAGAATTAAACGACTCGCCAGTTCCAATCCTGCAATTGTTCTAGATCATCATATCTCATAGACTTGAATATCGACGACTGCAGTTGATCCAACAAACGATCAGTTTAAGCCAGATTAATTCATGACCTTCAGTTGCGCAATCGTCATATCAACGACAGGGATAAATTGGGGAGATAGGAAGGAGAATTAAATGACTCTCTAGTTCCAATCCTGCAACTGGCCTAGATTGTTAGATCTCATATACTCGAATATTGACGACTGTGGTTGATCCAAAAAACGATCAGTTTAAGTAAGATTAAGTCGTGATTGTCGAATGCGCAATCGCCAGATCAATGACAGGGATAGATTGCAGAGATAGAAAGGAGAATTAAACATCATGCCATTTCCAATCCTGCAATTACTCAGGACCATCAGATATTATAACTTCAAATATCGACGACTGTGGTTGACTCACCAACAACGCACAACTTCAAATTGCAAATTATGGGTGTCGAGTTAAATCACTCGCAATTTGTGGTTCTGCAATCATCGTCAACCATTGATCTGCTTCGAGTGTTTTCATAACCGTTGGATCACTTTAAAGTGGAAGGATAGGATAAGAGAGGCTAAAGGGTTGAGAATTTGGTTATCCGAATACTCGTCAGCCGTCGGATCAAACTCGAATTCTTGTCAGTCATCGGATCATTCTGGAGTGGAAGGATAGGATAAGCGAGGTAAGATCTAATATCTCATTTATGTGAATTTTCGTCAGTTGTTGGATCATTCTAAGTGGAAGGATAGGATAAGATAGAAGAGCAATGTCATAGATAGATCGATCCATCGATTTAAGAACATGATCGACGAACAACAAAATAGTTGGTGCTAGGAAAATTCATATTATTATATTCACACACACACACACACACACACACACATATATATATATATCAATTATACAAAATCTTACACAAACATCTGGTATCTCTTGTCCATTGTGATTAGGATTTAAGTGTTCTTAATCTGTTCAATTATGTTTCAACTGCTAACTTGTAAGAAGAATAAAAGTTAGAAAAGTCCACACACTAATTCAACCCCCCCCTCTTAGTGTGGGCGGTGTCTTCAACATGATTCTTATCACACACGAAAGACCACTATTTTCCCTAATATAAGGAAATGTTGGAATTAATCAACTAAAAACTACTATTGTCTCTGAGACAAAATTGATGCATGTGTTGGAGAAACTAAATTGGTAGAAAATAGGCCTCAGAGTGATAGAATAGAGCTATGTGTTGAGTAATGGAATACTTGTGAGTTGTTGGAGGCCACTGAAGACAACTAGTTTCATGAGCATATCTCTGCTTGAGGAAGAGGTAGTATGTTGACGTGTTTTGGAGCTATTCTACATCGACCTGGGACTGATACTTAACTCTCTATATATGTCTGATCTTTCGGAACCTAAGTGCACTATGTCTCGACTTTAAATAGCCCTTATTCTCTCTTTATCTATGATGAACTGATTGTGAACAAGAAAACGTGGAGGTGGGCATCCAATAGTAAGACAGAACACGTGAAGGTGGATGACATGGATGTAGATGAAGTGAAGGGGAGTGGAGGTGATGTGGAGGTGACACGGTGACCTGATTTCATTTAAGAATGTGATTGTGGAAGTTGTTGAGGGTGGTTTGGGTCGACACCATACTAGCCCCCACAATCCCCCACAAGATGCCATGTACCCTTCCAACAATACCATGGTTCTAGTTTCGGGACCACTTTGGAAAATTATTGTTCGAGTAGTTTACGTCCCTGCAATGAAGCATGGTCGTCGATCTGATTTGAATCTGTGATCTAGGTGATATTTAAATGTTGCAAGGATCAACAGTTCTTGTTTATTTGAGATCAACGGTCCGCGATCACTTTGGGAGTTTGGGCTTCGGGAAATTCAATGCATAGTTCTTACCATCCTCCAGAGTGTCACATTTTTGAAGTGAGGGATCTGCCTCCACATGGGCTCTAGATCTGGGTAGTCCAAATTCACTTCAGGAGTTCTAGATTCAGGAATTTCCAACTCCTTTNGGGCTTCGGGTGTTCAACACTTCGAGATTTTATGAATGTTGTGCTTGGAAATATTTTGGACTGGTACAGGCTGCGAAGTGATGTGGTGGCCTGATGTCATATGATGTCATGGCTGTTGATGTGTCATGGAAAGAAGGGTGACACATGTGACGTGGAAATGGGCGAATGACACAACCAAATGACCTAGAATGAGTTCCATGTGTCATGACTGATGAGAGTGCCACATGTCATGACTGATGAGTGCCATGTGCTTTGGCACTTTGGGCTTCAGGGGTTTTGGACTATGAGGCATGAAGTTCTCCCGAAGTAGTACGGGCTCGAAGTGAGGTGGAAGTCTCTCATTACTTCAGGAAATCGATAGTTCGACACTTTAGGTAATTCTTGCTCTAGTGCTTCACAAATATCCCTGAGTGATAAGTCTCTAAAGTAAAGGATCTGCCTCCATGTATCCTCATTGATGGATGGTCAAGATTCACTTCGGGACTCCGGGACTTCCGGTCTTCGGGTAATTCTTGATGTTAAACCCTGCACGATTTTGGGCCCCTGAATGGATGAGAGCCATTGATATGATCGGCCTGATGGATCTCCACTGTTGAAATTTAACTTGTTTGTTCCCACAATCCAAGCCCAAAATGGACCGCTCATGGATTGTTGCGTTGTGTGCATAGTCATTTCCTATGCATACAAAGGTTCAGTCAACCTGCGATGAGCTCAATCAATGGAAAACATGATGACAAGCATTTCGAACCAAATACAACATGTAAATATCCTTCAAGAAACAATAGAAATAGAAATGCATGAAGACTCAATCAAGAAAGAAATGAATAAGAACCAAGTCACTCAGTAATGGGAAACTGACTTAACCAACCAGAAGAGGAAAATTTTGACGAAAGCATAGGGAAAGGAGAGAGGAGAGGTAGGGGTGCAGACCTAGGTTACAACACCCATGACCAAATGGGTTGGTCTCCCTTTAAGAACGTGATTGTGGAAGTTTTTGAGGGTAGTTTGGGTCGACACCACACCGCCCCTCGCAATCCCCCACAAGCTGCCATGTACCCTTCCAACAATACCATGGTTCTAGTTTCGGGACCACTTTGGAAAATTATTTTTCGAGTAGTTTACATCCCTGCAATGAAGCATGGTCGTTGATCTGATTTTAATCTGTGATCCGGGTGATATTTAAACGCTGTAAGGATCAACAGTTCTTGTTTATTTGAGATCAACGATCCGCGATCACTTTGGGAGTTTGGGCTTCGGGAAATTCAATGCATAGTTCTTACCATCCTCCAGAGTGTCATATTTTTTAAGTGAGGGATCTGCCTCCACATGGCCTCTAGATCTCGACAGTCCAAATTCACTTCAGGAATTCTGGCTTCAGGATTTTCCATCTCCTTTCTCACGTAATCCTCTGAAGTGTCGTATATCCAAAGAAAGAGATATGTTGTCGCGTCTCCCTGCTGACAGACGGTCTAGATTTGCTTTAGGACTTTGGGTGTTCAGCACTTCGGGATTTTATGAATGTTGTGCTTGGAAATATTATGGATTGGTATAGGCTGTGAAGTGATGTGGTGGCCTAATGTCATATGATGTCATGACTGTTGATGTGTCATGGAAATAAGGGTGACACTTGTGACGTGGAAATGGGCGAATGACACAACCAAATGACCTGGAATGAGTGCCATGTGTCATGACTAATGAGAGTGCCACATGTCATGACTAATGAGTGCCATGTTCTTTGGCACTTCGAGCTTCAGGGGTTTTGGACTATGATGCATGAAGTTATTCCGAAGTAGTACGGGCTCGAAGTGAGGTGGAAGTCTCTCGTTACTTCGGGAAATCGATAGTTTGACACTTCAGGTAATTCTTGCTCTAGTGCTTCACAAATATCCCAGAGTCATAAGTCTCTGAAGTAAAGGATCTGCCTCCACGTGTCCTCATTGATGGATGGTCAAGATTCCCTTAGGGACTCCGGGACTTTGGGTCTTTGGGTCTTCGGGTAATTCTTGATGTTAAACCCCGCACAATTTTGGACCCTTGAATGGATGAGAGTCGTTGATATGATCAGCCTGATGGATCTCCACCATCGAAAGTTAACCTATCTTTTCCCACAATCCGAGCCCGAAATTGACCACTCATGGATTGTTGCATTGTGTAAACGGTCATTTCCTGTGCATACAAAGGTTCGATCGACCTGCGATGAGCTCAATCAATGGAAAACATGATGACAAGCATTCTGAACCAAATACAACATGTAATTATCCTTCAAGAAACAATAGAAATAAAAATGCACGAAGACTCAATCAAGAAAGAAACGAATAAGAACCAAGTCACTCAGTAATGGGAAACTGACTTAACCAACCAGAAGAGGAAAAATTTGACGAAGGCATAGGGAAAGGAGAGAGGAGAGGTGGGGGTGCAGACCTAGGTTACAACACCCGTGACCAAAGGGGTTGGTCACCCTTTCTAGACTTCCAAGTCATGATCGGGCCACTCTGTCTGTGTACTTAGGTCATGACCAAGCCTAGAATCTCCCTTTTTTGGATTTGGTTGCGATGGATGAGACCTCTCTCTGATTTCTTAGGGTTTAGTCTCAAGAAGTCTTCTAGTATAGGCCTGAAGATATTATCCCATTAACCATATGGACTTGTCTCTAAATACCTATAAGAACCAATCCATTTCCATGGGAAAGGGAGAAACAACCAACAAATTTACTTTGCAGATTTGGTGGCAAGGCGTGGACAAGGAGCTTGGAAGAAAGATATATCTTCAGTTTACACCTATAAGTTGTAATATTGCTTAATTTATTAATAGAAGATATGTTGGATGTTTTCCTCTAAATGAATGTTCTTGTAAGTTTGTGTGTTTATTGATAGAGGATTGATATATTTGTATATCATAACATATTATCAATCTTAGAAGCATCGTTTTCTCATATCTCTATTCATGTATTAGGTATAGGAAGAGCCTAAGGGATCTCATCTCCTATAGGGTACAAAATGACTACAGCAGACTGATGACCATACTGGGGAGATTGCCACTCATGTGATTTTATTCCTTCTTTATATGATTTCTTTCTAATGGTTTTACCCATTAAAATGCACTAATATAATTTCCAAACTTTTTTATGCCCTTTCTCGAGTTCAGCTGAAGAAACGACTATCTTGGATCTGATAGATGTCATCCCAGATTTGAATTTTTCTTGGTTCTCTGAGTTGGTCGTGATTCCCTCATCCACACAAAGTGACCAAAGCCTTCTTGGTCGCAGTTTCCCAACTTAGCAACAGTGACCATCTCTGCTACCAAGCCTACCAAGAGAAACCATACTCTTCGGTCACACTGTTCCTTTTTCTGGGTCGCAACTCGGTCGAACTGTCTCCCTCTACACAGAGCAACCGACCCCTTAAAATTTTATTTTTGAAGGGTTATCCTTCAAAAACCTCATCCAGACCCTTTTAGGTTGGTTTCCTTCAACACTTCAGATCTGTATGAAGACTGTCTCTTTAACTTTGCCTCATCTTGTTTTGAAATTTGTGCAATTATCTTCTTTTGGTATCCATCTCATGTGATTGATAGGTACAAACAAGATCACCTGATTTAATCCTTTCAGTCTCGTAGAAGGTTATTTATACCATCTTGAGAATATTTTTTCTTGCAAAGTTTACCATTTTATTATATAAGTCTTTCTGTCATTAGGTTAAATGTTTGTCGTTTCCCAAATCATTTGAGAATTTCTCAAACTTTCGTTTAGATTTAGAATCTTTTGGTATGCTTTAAATTTTAATTCTTGGTTTTGTTTTTTGTTTTCCATATTTTGCGTTCATTTCCAAACATGGTCAACTGAAAGAAAAGGATGAAGAATATTTTTTGTTTCCACTTTAATCTAATTTGAAAAAATAAAAGAAACAAAAAACATTTTATTTATAGTGCTTTAAAATATCATTGCAACAATTTATTCTTGGTTGGGAATCTCATAAATCATTCTGTGAGTCTGGTTGAAAAATTTGTCTTTTTTTCATAGTTGCAAGAATATATAGAAATCGATATGCATTAGGGTGTTTTATTTTATAAATAGAAAAAAGAAATATATTCTTCCCCTCTCGTAAATAGGATTCATCGAAAGGAAAATTGTTCAAATTTCATCCCTTTGCATCCTTTTCGAGTCGGTTCTTTTCACATCATAAGTTTCACTTCCATGCAACCTTTTGACTAAAGAAAAAACTTAAAAATGAACACGCACTAATAAAATTAACTAGAATTTTTCTTTTCTAAGAAAACCAACAATAGTCTAGGTATAGGGTCTTTAGACTAATATAAGTGAGTAAATTTTCCAAAACCACACAAAAAAAACATAGAATATTAAAGAGTGCTTAAATACAACTTTCATATAGGCATATTCGGGGGCCCCTCTCACACGAGGTCACGTGCAGCTGGGAAACAGAAATTACCCCTCTGAGGCTTAACCAAATTTAGTGGAACGATATTATATTGGGGATTATTCTTGAGCATCGGTTGTTTCCATTTGGTCTCGGAACTTCGTGAATATCAAATCCGTTCAGGGTCCTATGAATCTTTTTACGGTCCTCTTGAGGAATTTTGGACTTGATATCATGCCCATACTGTTGGACTCGATTATCGAATGTGCTCACCCATAGGTTTATCGTGAGTTGGTGACCTTATTTTATATAATATTTAGGGCTCTTACACAAGGTGACGGTGAAGGGGAGTCTTTTTTGTACCTAGATCAGACATTGGTCAAACTCACTCAGGCTACCTGGAAGGAAACCCATTGATAGACCATCGGGAAGATTGCACCAAGGTGTAAGTATGTTATGCAGTCAGCCAACGTATCTAATCCACCCACTTATCCATGCCCCTTCTCACATGTTCCCACAACATTCGATTTCATCACCAAATAGTGAGCTCATGGCGAGAAGATTTGGTTTGTTTGATTGAATTCTATATTTTTAGCACGTTCTACGTCTTTTCTTTAGTTGGATTTAGGAATGTCATTGTTGTATATCAATCCTTGTTGATAAAAAATTGTGTAGGTCTTGGAGGATGCTAGGTTTTCCTCTGCTACATTATGAACATTTACCTCCCAACTCACCTGAAGAACACCTTCGAGAGGAAAACCACTCCAAGGCCAGAAGTGTTGTTACCCTGTGAATACATCGTGAGTATGGAAACCCAATAGATCCATTTATCAGACAATTACATCACACCACCAAGGTTTTCAGGTCCATTTGACCCTATGCGAACCCCTGAAAACCCCCATGATATCCTTGCTAGAGTAGATACAATCATAGAATCTTCTTTCAAAATCTTGTGACTTGATCAATCACATGCTTCCTCATGCACCCCTCACCCCCCCATATCTAGTATTCCCCATATATTCCAAACTTATTTCCCTCGATCCTCCCCCATCCACTCTACACCACAACCGGCTCATCCAAATGTCGCCACAACGCAAACATCAATAGTGACATATGTATCATATGTTGTCTCCACCATTGCATTGCCACCTTAAAGAACATAAACTTTTACACCCCCCACTGAGGGGAAACCTTTGTTTATCCCATTGTTTTTAGGATGTGATCTAAACCTCTCTGTACAACAACCTTCATCAGGAGGATTACCTCCCCAAGGAAGCCAACTAATGGGTTTTGGCCAACAAATATCCATGAGATAGCCTTTCACTGGGGGACAACCCCTGTACCCTAGACAAATGTCCATCAAACATCCTATTGGGGGGATACCCTCAACTTCCAGATCCTTTTTAATAGGGGTATTTCCTACTATTAGGATCCAACCTTTATCTGGTTGGGGGAAACCTCCAATTTCAGGGCCATATTTTCTCTGGCGACACCAATCAGCTAGGGGGAAATACCCAACTACCAAACAACACCCATCATAGGGCCAGACTATTACCTCTACCACTAGCCTACTGTATGGCCATCCATACCTAGGAATAGATAATACAGTATGGAACCAACTTCCTCAACCAGGAGGGCCCCCTGGAGGCCCACCCTATGGTGTAGGACCTCCTAGAATACCACCCCATAGTGGAGGGGGACCACCCTATGGAGGTGGACCTCATGGAGGACCCCCTAGAGGACCACATTATGGAGGAGGACCACCTTATGGAGGAGGACCTCCATAACAACACCCATATGGAGGAGGACCACAAAATCCACCTGCATAGGTCAACAAAAAACTTTCATTTTTGGAAACCTTAGATATTCTTGATCTTTCAAGGTTTACTAATGATCCCATATGGCATTCCCCTTTATAGCCCCCCATTCCTACCAAACTCCCTTCCGATATTCCCACGTTCGATGGAAATCCTAGAGAAGACCCAAATAATCATGTGATGACTTTCCACCTATGGTGTTCTTCAAACTCCTTGATGGATGATTCCATCTGATTACGAATTTTTTCAGTGAACTCTTACAAGATCCACAACCAAATGGTATATGGAACTACTGTGAAACACCTTTGAGTAATTTAATTCCCTTGATATGTAATTTTTGACACAGTTCCAATTACGAATTAGATATGAAACTGGTACTAAGATTTTAACATCGTTATGCCAATTGACCTCCACCCATATCTCTGATCACATTCATGAGTGGAAACGTTGACGATGACTAATTAAAGCCACAATCCCAGACCAACTATTAGTTGATTTGTTTACAAGGAGGCGATGTTACAGAGGAACAAGCCATATCTCGTGCCCAATATCTAGATTTAGTATATTCTCAGTCTGACACTTTATACAACTTGATTCCCCACGCTCCTCGGCCATCAAACAACCCAACCAAACCGTCACCTGGATCAGTCATGTTTCTAATAATTCATCTGGTTAGGTGACTAGGAAACACAACCCATTAAATAAAGCTACCAATCCCAGTTCATATATCCACACAAGAAATCCAACGAGTCCCCCTTCCCAAACCTCCGAGCTAAATTCAGTGCAATCCACAGCACCCAAAAACCTGCAGACATACAAAGGAAAAAAGAAGGGTAAAAATAATAAGAAAAAGAAAAAATCTTCTAAGAAGTCGGGCCCCAAGACAAAATAAAATAATGTTGAGGGTAGGCCTAAACAAAAGGCCAAATATCCCTACATGATTTGTAAAGAGGATCATTTCACCAAATATTTTCCTCGTCTCAATGAAATCCATCAATATGTCAAATGATGTCCATCCTCTTCTACACCTACAGTTTTAACAAACCCCTTTCTCCCCCAACAATAACAACTGGTTGTACAAACATAGCCACCCCCAACAAGGGGAAACCCCAAGTCCTCAACCTCCAATATCTTGATGGTTAAAACCATGACGTTATCCACCAAAACAAATAATTATTACTCTTTGTCGATTAAGGTTGGTTTTCATTGATGTCAACCCTTGAAGAAAGCCTCGCAACACAAATTTTTGGGTAATGGACCCAATATTGTTTTATGTAAATATGACTCATTATTGTCTTGTCATGGTTGATAAGAAGTAAATATGGATGAACTCCAAAGTGGTCCCCTTATGGTGAAATCCCTCACGGGAAGACGCTATGCAGAGTAAGAGAACCATTGTGGAATAATGAGATCCTATATGGATAGTGCTTGTCATTCCATTTCTAGTGGTATGTGGAACGTCACATAACTCCTCACGGTTAGAGAGTTATGGCCATGAGAAGTTGGAGACCCCAGGTTTGAGTAATGGACCCAAGTTTGTTTGATGGATAGCGGTGGCAAGGTTATGGTATATTTTTCAGATAATACACTATTCTATGTGGATATTACATGTCATTTCCATTTCTGGTGGCTGGAACATCACACTGTAACTCCTCTCACGGTTAGAGAGTTATGGCCTTCTGAAGTTGGAGGAACCCTCATATGTCATCTAGAAATATTTAAAGGTCCAGTCAAAGTGGTTTAAGGATTTTAAAAGATGCGTGGCAATTGAATTAATCAAAGTAGTCAAAGTGGTTTAAGAGATTTTAAAAGGTAAATAATAAATTGAATTAATGAGCGTATTATAATTCAAAGTGAATACAAAATAAATTATTTCAATAATAAATTTAATGGAGAAATTAGAAGTGGGTTAACCCTAAAATAAGGAAAGTGGGGCTAAGTGACCTAGAAGATGTTTTTAAGGAAGCTACTTGGGGAGTATAAATAAGAGGCAAGGCTCTGTCATTTTAATCACACTTGAGCATATTGAATATCTATAGGTGTCTGAGGTAACCAAGTATATCTAAGCCAAAATTCTGAGAGAAGGTGAAGGAAATAAGGTCGAAATGCAAGGAAGGATAAATTCTTTTGATGGTGCTTTCTAAGATATGTTATTTACAGGTCATCTCACCATTTTTGCTATAACATTTTTTCTATAATGATTCAGACCATGCAATTTCTATGTCATTGACAAAACATATCCAAGTATCTGTGGTAAAAAATTTAGCTTGTGGGTCATTGTATTTTTGGAGTTACACTCCGTAGAAAATAGGGTTTGTGGTTAGTCCTGAAACTAGTCAAAAACAAGTGTTTTGGGTAAAAATGTCATAACTTATTCATAACAGATCCAAATTCAGTGAAAAAAAATGTGTTGGTTAGGGTACAATATTTATTATTCTATGTAATATTTTCATATCAATTCAACAAACATTACGTGCGGGGAACGCTCTACAAGGTCTCTATCTAGAATAAGCCAGAATTCAGCAAGGTATGCCATTTTTTCTATAACTCCTTTTATGAGAGGTTCAAAGTAGTGACACCTAGAGGAATTGCATAAAACACACTAAATAACATTGTGTATTATTTTCAGATATTTATACATTATAGGTACAAAGTTATGATTACTTCAAGTTAGGGTTGTTGACTAATCCAAAACTAGGCATGTGAGACTAAAGAAAAGTTTGATGAAAATGCTAGTCTCTTGTTGTTGAATTTAAGTAAGGTTTGCAAGAATGTGATCATATACACCAGGTCTATTATAGAGCTACAAATCATATTTGGATGATGAAATTGATGAGGGATTTTGGTTGAGGTACATGTTGAGTACATCGTTGAGACAAGTAGTTGTTGAGTTGGCACATACATGAGGTGTATAGTTGATGATTTTGGTACATATTGATGAGTCATAGTTTATGATTAGTTGACACATGATTGGTACATACTTGGTACATGGTTGGATGCACTTGTTTATGGTACAGTTTGATTACAGGTTATTTGGTACAGGTTGGTGCATGGTTGATGCACTTGTTTATGGTACAGGTTGAGGTACAGGTTGATGCATGGTTTATGCATGGTTCAGATTTATTGGTACAGGTTTACAATGGTATATCTCAAAATGACAGGTTGAAAGTGGTTCCATCCTTCTACTTCTACTTTAGTGTGGCAGGAAGGGGCAAAGACAGGTGGTTGTATCCACCTTCCAGTTGTAGCCAGAGAACATAGGGGTTTGTAGCCTCCTTCTGGTTGTAGCTAGAGAATTGGGGAGTTGGAGCTTTCCTCTGGTTGTAGCCTGAGAAACTAGGGGGTTGGAGCCTCCTTCCAGTTGCATCTGGAAAACAAAGGAAGTTTGTGCTTCCAATGAATGTAATTCTTTAAGACATATCAGAAAAAGAATTCCATGGTTTTCTCCCAATTTGGGTTTCCACGTAAAACACTGGTGTACTGTGTATGTGTACGTTTGTTCATTTGTTCATTTATTATTTACTCTATAGTTATTGGATGATAATTCTTAATTGATATAATACTTTTATTATATGGTTGAAAATGATTAAATTGCTCTATTACTGATTCACCCCCCCTCTCAGTAATCCAACAATTGGTATCAGAGCAGGTTCCTTCAAAAATCAGTTTAACCACTGAAAGGTAGATCATGGAGAGCACCAAATCATATAAAAATGGAATACCACAATTTGATAGACAGAAGTATTCTTTTTGGAGCATAAGGATGAGGAAATATATACAGGAAAAAGAAATCAATTGTAGATGGATAGACAGCACCAGCAGTTCCACCAACAAATGACAAAGCAGTAAAACTTGGTGAGAATAATTCCAAAGCCACAAATGCACTTTTGAATGGTCTCAGTGATACAGTATTCACCAAAGTTGCACACTATAAATCCACTTAATATATTTGGGACAAGATTCAAAATATTTATGAAGGAGATACAAAAGTCAAAGCAACAAAGATTCAGACTTACAGAGGTCAGTTCGAACAACTAAAAATAAAGGAAGATGAAGATATCGCAGCCTACTTCTTACGAGTCGATGAAACAGTGAATGTAATCATAGGATTGGGAGAAGAAATTGAAGAATCTGTAATTGTTCAAAAGATACAAAATCTCTTCCTATGAGATTAAACCCTAAGATATCAGCACTAGAAGAAAGATCGGATCTAGACTCAATAAGCATGGACAAACTGCATGGAATCTTCACAGCATATGAAATGAGAACTGAGCAGGAAAATCCAAATGTAAAAGAAGCAACCTTCAAGGCATCCAAAAGATCAAAGAAAAATAAAAAGGAACAAGAAGAATATAGCAGCAACAGTGATGCCTCGTAAGATGATGAAGAAGTGGCCAACTTCATCAAAAGACTAAACAAGGTAACCAATGGTAGGTATAGAGGTAAGCTCCCTTTAATGTGTTTTAATTGTGATGGTATTGGTCATTTTTCTAACAAATTTCCTCATAAGAGAAAGAGAAATGATGAAGGTTACTCAAAAGGAAAACACGCATATAAAGGCAAAATAACTACAAAGAAATTTTTCAAGAAACGCTTATACACCAAAGAAGACATCTCATCATCAGATGAAGATGAAGTCAATGACAATGAGACATGAAGAGTTCTATTCATGGTAGTAAAATACTCTGACAAAGAAGACTCGGAAGAAGAATATGAAGAAGTCGAAGAAGAATGTGAAGAAGTCAAAGAAGAAATTGAAGAGGCAAAAGTTGACTATCAAAAAGAATTAATGTGTTCCATAGAAGTTATCAGAAGAGAAAAGACGAAAAACAAGAAATTGCAAGCAAAACTAGACAAGAAAAAGGACACTTGAGAACTAGAACAAATGATCACAAAATTGAAGGTTCAAATAGAAGAAGATAAAAGAATTGAAGAAGCACTCAAAGAACAACTAGAAGAAAAGGAAAAGTTCATTGGAAACTTGGAAGCATAGGTTGTCACACTAAGAAAGGATATTCAAAAGAAAAATATGCAGAATAGCTCAAAAGTTATGAATGACATTATCAGCAGTCAAAAATATCATCTTGACAAATCCGGACTTGGATACAATCAGACAGAAAAGGGATCAAGCTCCAAAACAATAGAGCAAGAAACAAATCTAAAGATCTATGCAGAAACAATTAAAGAGGATAGGAAGATATACAAGCAACTATTGATTAAGGTTGGTTGTCATTGATGTCAACCCTTGAAGAAAGCCCCATAGCACAAAGGTTTAGGTAATGGACCCAATATTGTTTGATGTAAATATGACTCATTATTTTTTTTTCATGGTTGATAAGAAGTA
>SNQJ01S0200083.1:0-17007 GCA_010110895.2 Picea sitchensis | reverse complement strand
GAAGATGGAGCGCCAGGAAAAGAGGAGATCACGATATGTCCCCCCCTTTGCAGGCTTTTTGGGTTTAGGGTTTATGTAACGGGTATGGGATTTCGGCCCATGGGTCTTACCCATGATTAGGCACCTTTTGTAATGTATAAATAGATATCTAGGCGATGTAAGAAACACACTAGACCTAAGAGGTATGTGGTGCTAAGTGTTGTATTGTGCTAAGTGAAAGTGATGTAAGAGGTTGGATCTATGTGATTGAGTTAGCTCTGTGCATATTGTGTATTCAAAATTTGCAGGGCTAAGTGCAAGTGATTGTAATAAAGGCTCTATGTTGTGCCAAGATCAGGGAAGGAGGATCTGGCGAGGTGTGTGTAGATCTCTTGTCCTATGCAAAGTTGGTTTTGATGCTCTGTGCATGTAAGGATATTGATAGAAGATAATAAAGAAGATGAAGAGTTGGTTGACGTAGCCCCATGCTGGGGGTGAACCATGTATATCATGTGTTATGATTTCTTTTGTATGATTGATGTGATTTATGCTTAGTGTTTTCATATTTATGTATGTTAGATTCATATGATATGATATCTTAGTTCTTAGTAATGTGAATGAATTCTATATCTTCTATATTTCTATGTGCTAGGTGCTTGGATGTGTTAGATCTTGTTGAATATTGTGTTTCTCTGTAATTAGGTTTTTACCTGCGATGTGAATAAGGGTTAAATGCTAAGGAATGTTAACTGCTAAGTGCTCTGTTAAGAACTATGATCACATATCTATGTCCCAGCTAGGTTGCAAACACTTGAGTCCTGCAACCCCCCCTGCCTCTACCTTGGGTGAGACTTCATCTTCTTCGCAGGTGTTGTTGAATGGGTTGGTAGTTAGGGTTTTTTTGGTGCAATGTTGAAGCGTTGAACCCTGGGTATGCCCCCGTGCTAACAAGGTTGAAACTATAAAACTGCAAAAATGAAAAAAAATTGCTCGAATGGTGGTAGCTATCTCTTAGAAGAGATGTGGTTGTTACATGCATATGTATGAGAACACTGATTACAATGAGGCTTCGGATGCATTTTTAACATTTCTCATGAATTCCAAAACCCTAGACATCTAAAACCCTAACCCTAGGAGATGAAATGCCAAAATTTATGTGGGCCTCGATGGGTAAGTTGGTACCTAAACTTCCCTTGGTTGTAACGTTTTCATACAACCTCCATTTTAGGCGCATGATATTCCATTAGAAAGGTATTTTCAAGAAACACACATTAGTCTGCCAAACTCTGAATCCTTCTATAGTTTTACTGTGGCAAGACAAAAAGACATTGTTTAGGACCCAAAAAAAACCCTAGAAGTACATAAAGATGTATTGATACGAAAACATCCAAAATAAGCTAGTTGGATTAGGTGGGCAGCCACCAATATCCAGCTGGAAGCTATGTAGGGATTTAGATAGCCCCAGAAGTGTAGAACCCATAATTACAAATAATTACAGAAGAACGTGGTGAACTAAAAATTATTCAGAGGAGCTAGTTGGAATAGGTGGGTGGCCACCAATATCCACCTAGATCAGTGAAGGATGATGGATCAAAACCATAATGAAGAGAAAAGAGGCCATACCAGGAGGATGTGTGAGGTAGAGTTTTGTGCCAAAGAGAATCATAGAAGGAGATAGGTTCGAAAGTGACATAACGTTAGGACTAGGCAGATGAAGTCAAATCTCCTTGGATATTGAGAGATGTAATCACATCAGAGGAAGATGAGGTGAAAAGTTGCAGCATTGATGTGGTAGAAGATGGTGATGGACCCCTATGAGAAGGGGAAGAGGCTTTAGATATTTTGAATGGACTTGTGCGACTATAGTTGGGAAGATATTTTGGATACCGCACCGTAGATGATGAGATAAGATGGAGGAACCCCTATTTGAATGACCCCCATTGCACATTTGTAATAAAGAAGAAAGAACACAAGAAAGTGTGGAGATAGGAGTAGAAGAAGAAAGAGTAGAATAAAGGAGAAAAGAACAGATGAGTGAAGAAAAGGTCAAAGTAAACAATACTTTGCAAGGTACAGTTTCAGTATCAACATCAGTATCACCAACAACTAGTAGTCAGTTAGGAGGACACGACACTGAGTTTAGGATGGTGAATCAAGACACATTTATGAGGCTACCTGTTTTCCATGGGATAGGTAGATATGATGCATAGTAGCATTGGTTTACATGTGAATATATATGGTCTATGAGGATAATCATGCATGAAGCATCAAAGATAGAGTGGTTGAAGACCACCTTCAAAGACAATTTTCTAACATGGTATATGAAATACAAGGTGGTTGTGCCAATGGAATAGACTAGGTCCTTCGTAGAGATTAAGAGAGATCTTCTTAGTGAATTTTGCAATCCTAAGTCAAAATCGCAATGTATCAGTGAGATCAAAGAGATCAAGAAAAAAGTTCAAGAAACCGGAAGGTACTATGACTAGCAGTTCAAGATATTTTTGGATAGGATGACATTTCATATTCAATACATTCATCATAAGGAATGGTTTATCACAGGACTCCTACCCCATATTCGAGTCCCACTCACCTAGAAGAAGTTGAAAACCCAGGCAGAGGTCATGGATATTTTGATGCGCCAAGAAGCTACACCAAAAGGTGGTGAGACATCAATATGGATGGCGTAGGTGCAATATCACCTCGCAAATATCACAATGCAGTTACAAGATATGGCTAAGGATAAGGTAGTGCAAGATCATGTGTGGTGTACTATGTGTCGCATGGAATTCCACCACAGGAATGAATGTCCTACGCTTGGAATTTACATCACAATAGATGCATCGAATCCATTTCCAACTGGACCTCAAACTGAGTGGTGTGATATTTGAAGACAATGGATACATATACTTCCCATATGCCCAACATTACAAAGGGATGAAAATACTATGCATACTCCATTTTGTGAGTTCTGCAAATCCATGGGGCATGATGTCGATAATTGTCGGTCACTTTACTTGATGCAAGAGAAAATTGCAGATGCATTATCAGTATAGGAAGAATATAACGTTGGTGACCATGAAGGTTCATATATAGGAGAATACCAAGGAGGTATGAGAGGAGGATATGGAAAAGGAAGATGATGAGGCTATGGTGATGGTGGAGGAAGACCACCTATTTTTTTTTAATTATGGTGACGTAGGAAAACTATCATTATTTTTTATGAAACTATGTGCTCTTTGTGGGTATTGTCACAGTGCATAGCATGCTACCAAATATTTCCCCTATTTTTTGGCAAAGGGGGAAGAGAAGAACATGCACTAAAATATGGTGACTTCAAATCCATGTGGAAATCAGAAGACAAAGGAAGAAGATGGGGTGCAGGTGGTAACCGAAGAAGAAATTTGAACAGGAACAGAATTAGATCATGGATAAATATTAGGTTAGAACATGGAAGGAAAGATTAGAAAAGAAGCATGTGAACCCCCTAAGTTGGATGCTATGTAGAAAAAGAAATTTTTGCATGAGACGCAAAGGGATCTAGAGGAAGATAGAGAGTTCAAATACCTATATCACATTAC
This sequence comes from Picea sitchensis, assembly GCA_010110895.2. Lineage (NCBI taxonomy): Eukaryota > Viridiplantae > Streptophyta > Pinopsida > Pinales > Pinaceae > Picea > Picea sitchensis. Next base: position 13,450 of record SNQJ01S0200083.1, on the reverse strand, counting down.
ACAAATCTCATTGGAGGAATCTCAAGTGCACAAAGAGGTTTATCGCACCACACAACGATCATTAGAGGAGGCCTGCACCCCTAAAGAATTGCACCACACAACACAAAAATCATAGGAGGAAGCTCGTGTGCACAAAGAGATACAACATGCAACACAGAGGTCATTGGAAGAATCCCATAGACATGAAGAGGTGCAATGGGTCAAACATAAAGTAATATATGAGTGTGAGAATGAAGAAATGTGATGCATGGCACGAGAAGAAACACAATGCAAGACTTGTTGTGAGGAGCAAGCAGTGGATCAGGTAACTAAATTTTTGCATTGTTATTTGAAAATATTGAGTGATACTAATGTTTCAAATAATTTGACACATATGTTAAAAATATGCATGGGGTAAGAAGAGACAATTGTAGCTATAAATACCTTGTTACCAACAAGGGATGTGCACCAGGTGAGAAAGCACAAGTGCACAAAAATAGAGTTCAAGCTAGTAGTTGAACTCAAAAATTATGAGATGGACAGTGTCATGTTGGATCTAAGATCCGACGTGAGTATGTTTTTGAAGAAAAAATGGGATTTGATGAGAAATCCAAGATTGGTGTACTCCCCCATACAACTCAAGATAGCTAATCAATACCAAATTTATGCCATCAATCGGCTAGAGCAAGTAGAAGTGAATATTGAAGGGGTGAAAACTAAAGTATATTTTGAGGTGATTGAGATCATGGATGACTTATATCCCTACCCTTCCTTACTTGGAATTTAATGGGCATTTGAAAACAATTGAGTTTTGAATATAAAGAAATGACGGATGTCCTTTGAAACATATATATTGATATTTGTTGTGCCATTAGATCTAAATGAAGGTGAAAGTTACAATGAACCCATGAATGAGGATGTGTAGAGATATATTATCGAAAATATCTATAAAATTACAGGGCATGGAGAGGATTATATCAATCCCATAGTGAATGGTGAGATGAGTTGGAGAGGTGTGTTCTCATATGATACAGATTAAGAGGATTCTATGGAAAGATGGTAGAAAAAGCTATATGAGGTTTCAACAAGGCGATGCACATGGATTACCACCGTGGTGCACAAGTTTGGGATAGGTCCTTATACCCTATATTAGTTCAATGGAATAGACTCGGTGGATACATCCATTTCCTATATGCAAAAATATTCCCGTAATCCACCAAATACAATTCCTAGATATAGTGTTGGAAGGAACACTTGCATAATGGTGGGCAAGGCACCATGAACATCTACGTGAATGGGTGCAAGAAATGGAGTAAATCAAGGAAAGGTTTAGGTAGAGGGTAAATCTCCAAGACCACATGTGTTTCTGTGAAATGTGCTAGTTAGATAAACATAGTCTGAATACATGAAATATCCATCTAATTTCCAAATGCAATACACCGAAAAGTAGTTCCATCCATCAAATTCCTTTGACTACAACCACGTTAGTAGATAGGTGGCGTGGACCAAACTTTGAACCCAATCCAGGGTTGGGAGATCACCAAACTCCCCTAGTCCCAACCACAATTACCACAGACCCTCTGTGGAAAGGGCTAAGGAATAAGATCTGAATAAATAAACATTGTGGCTTGCCATCGATAGAAAAAGTGTGTGTAGTAACCATGTGTTGCACCCTAATAGGTTAGGAATTAAAGCATGGGTAGAGTATTCAATTTCAAAGTAATAAATAATCAGCATAGACATATCAACATAATAAATAGGGACACGACAGGTTGTACCAATGAATAGTTTACCCGTTTTGGAAAATATTAAGACTCAATTGTCGAATTAAACTCAAAATGATGAAATTATGTTCATTGGTAGCCCACTGAAAAGATACAAGAGGATGTAGCGATAGGGAAAGTGGTTTTTTAACTACCACATAGGTGATGACAAAATGAGAAAAGGTGAATATATATGGCAAGAAGGTACCTACAACGTTTGACAATTGTGATGGGGAAAACCAGGTGTAAATGAATTATATCATAGCTAGGTGGTCGAAATCAACAAGGGTATGCCACCTTTGGTATATTTGAAAATTAATAACCATACTTTGACTTATTATTTCCAAATAGAAAAAAACAAGAAGAGTGCGTATCTAAGGGAAAAAATACATCAACAATATATTCTTCATAGTTTGTCCATATCGCACCCCAGTCTCAACCACCAGAGTCGTCTCAGCTAACAGTTTGGATAATATAGAGGTATGGTATAGTTGCAGACCAGAATGGACTCCCCCTATAATCCACTCACATGACAATAGGCAAAATACAGTATGGATCATTTGATGCCTAGGCCCATCATTTCATCCAATGTAACCTTTCCAGGCCCTAATTTAGGGAAAGTTATGTTGTTGTGGTGCATAGATCACAATGTCCAATATCCAAACCACTTCCCTAAATTGAAATTCAAGAAATATGCACAAATATTTCAATGGCCTTGTGGGATAGAGAATATACTCACTCAGAAATGGGACAAGCCCCTTCGGCAGTATGGTGTCATGTCTCGAGTGGATTTCCCACATTTCATCTAGAGATCATTGGTGCACGCATGTCTGTGCTTCTTTCTTACTTGGTTACATGGAGGTTACATGTGGTGTTACCATTCATACCAAGTGGTTGAAAATACCATGTATCGGGTCTCAGGTCTTCCAACAACAAGCAATGACCTATCTAGCACCATTAAGTTCAAAGTCACAACCTAAGAAGATATTTATGATAAATATACGATGCAATTGCTTTCCTGTAAGCTACTCCATGCTCATCGTTCACAAGGAAATCCTCAAAATCATTGATGAGGCTTATTCACAGGTATTGGGCCAGGGGCTAATCAACTAGACATCCCTACACCTCAGAAAATCCATGCTATCAATGACCAAATCCAGGTGTTGGAAACAAAAAATCTCAATCTTCATGAGAAGATCAAGTGGCCTACCCATAATAACTAAGAGTTGCAGCAAAATATTTTCATGGTTGAGGAAGGACTGCAAAAGGTTCAAGCATGCATAAAGGATTTCACATGTCTCATTGAGTATAGATTCACACTCGAACTCACCTATAGAATCTAACCTAAAACCAGTTCCATCGATGAAAATATCCACACTACGGAAGAAAAAGTTGTGCAACAAAAGAGTGCATTGTCATCCTTAACTCCAGGTGAGTGACAGGCATCAATGACAATGATCGCCATAAAAAAACAGGAGATTAATGCATCCCATTCAAAACATCATAATTCCTCTCGCATCGCAAATGACACTAACTGATAAAGCCCAAACTGATTATAATCAACTCACAATGGCACCTATAGCAACAACTCGTGTGCTAGAAAGATGGAGAATATTAACCTTCAGTCCCAACGAGTCACATCCATTGACACAGACAACATTTTCTAGCTCACAAAAATGTTATAGGGTATTTTTAATCATGGTGATGGTAAATTTTAGTATCTCATCCAGGAGCGCTTGACGAAAGTGCCTTCAACTACTTCTATCAAGCCATGAATAGAGTCATTTGCTCAAGGACAAGCCAACTAATAGTGTTTGTAGCCTATTATCACCCAATGTTTTTGGGAAGTTGAGAATGCATGCCACAAGTCAATTTTGCATGGGAACCTATACAGATACACTATGTAGCACAAGGAATAATTAGAGGCAGCACGGACAAAAGAAATATTGTGTATGGAAACCCTATTTTTCACTACGTGCAAGAAATCAAGAAGAGCGCATGCAATGTGTCTGAGCATATCTTTGGGAATATTTTGTACTTGAGTACCGTAATGACCTAAATGATCATGGGAAAAGGTATGGATGAGTTGGCAAGTCAGTTAGGATTTCCAAGCTATAGGAAGATCTGGGGGCTACATGCGGACAATCAGAGCATGTGGATTTGGTGTTCAATCAAGAGAGTGGATCAGAGGACTGGAGAAGAACAGCCATGAGAGTAAGTCAGAATATAGTAGAGCATCAGAACAAAGAATGCATTCATGTGACAGAAAGTTGATTGGAAGAGAAAGAGAGAGTTCCATGTCCACTTTTGTCTAAATTTTGTATGAGTTTCGTAAGAGTTTGTAATAGAGTCAAATTGGTGTAGGAAGGAATGAAAGAGTGCATAGACAAGTTATATGAGATATGATTTTGTCTCTGTATGCATTTTGGAAGCTAATAAATATAATACAGAATCATTTTCTCTCTGTAATTTTCTATGTGTATTATAGCTTGAATGAATATTTGTCTTAATGGTTAATTCTTATTACTCTATATTTTATTATGCACGAATGAATGGATGTATGTCTGATATTTTTGATTTTATACATTGTCCCTTCACATCATACACAAGACTAAATGGTCTATGTGATTCTCACGACGTCTTGGGTGACACCTTCTTCAATCCTTGACTGAAGATTGAATATGTCGACAGCTTGGGTTTTTGTTCATCAAATATTGATGAACCCTCAGTATTCAACCCCATAATGATAGGATAGAAATGCACCAATAATGACTCCCCAATATCACTCTCCTAAAGGGGCATTTACATTAAGAATTTTCCCTTCACCCCATTTTGATAATCTAGTAGACTGATGATATTCTAACATTGAAACCACAATTAGGTTTGAAATCATCTTTGAGACTTAGGGCCATAACATCTTTTCTCTTTATTGTTTTACAATATCCAAAATCTGACATAAGCTCCCCTATATGCATTGTAAAGGAAAATACTACAGAGGTAGATCCTTTGGAGGGGAGGCAAGTTTTACATTGAAGCTAAGACCTATCCACAAGAAAGATATTTGCACTTAGCCAGTGATCAAATACCCATGCCTAGATTCAAATGATCATGATTGATATCCTTATTCATATGACCTTTGAACTCTATCATATGCATATTTTTCTGGACTAATATGGGTAAAATTTTATGCAAACCAAGAATTGTAAATTTTATTTTTCGCATAGCTAACTAGGTTCAAACTCTATAGTACAACAAGAAATAAAGAAAACCCACCACACTTCATGTTCTCAATAACACGGAACCACACACATTCAGTGTCAAAAAGGTAGGGACTTGTTCCTTTGCAACTTCCCTTATTTTAATTCAAAGTCATGTTCTAGTGTTCAATATGTAAATGTCCATTCACTTAAAACACTAATAAAAGTCATGTTCTAGTGTTCAAAATTAATATGAATTTGCAATTAAGTGATTAGTATAGTTCAAATAAAAATCATTTTTAATGGAATCTATGTGTTATATTAAAAGGAGTACCATGATGTTGCACATTACAAATATTGTGTAAGAAATTATAAGTCCTTAGAAGACAAGATGTCTTAGATGGTGGTCAAAAACATGAACAACTATCATTGAAATTGAAATTTAGGAACATAGTCTGATATCACATATCATAAATATTATGTAAAATGTATAAAACTTTCTATATAATATGAAGTTTTTGTATGTAGTGATTGGAATATGAAGTGATTATAGTTGATAGTCTAAATTTGGTGATCAGTTCTATACGTAGATTTGATAAATAATAAACATATGCATCCATACATACACTTTTTATACAAGATGAAGTAGTTTTATTTGGAGATTGAAAATATGAAGTGATTTTTATTGATAATATAAATTTTGTGATTGGTTTTATAAATATATTTTCTAATACACATATGTGTGTAGTTATCTTTATTGGTTTGAATTGGCTAGTTTCAAGGAAATATTTTTGAGAAAGGAAATATTGTTGAAAGATTATGGGCTCAAGTCTAGTAGATTCCTTCTTCCTTTTATATATATATATATACGAGTCTTCACTATTATAGTTGTCCACATAAAACCACTAAACTTTTTTAATAGAAAGATGTGTTAAATTACTAAATAAATGTTTTTTGAAACTTAAGTAATGATATTACATGTATAATTTGTTCATTTCTCATTATGCTCTTAATTTAAAGATTTTTTCATATAATCTTATATATCACCATTATAAAATAATCAATTCAATGGATGATGGTGATTATGTTGATTATGTTGAATGAGTTTAAGAGCACTCACAACCTTTCATTTAGAAATTATAAGGATTATAGTAAAATTTACAACATTTAATGTTAGGTCCCCACCCTAACACCCATAGTTAGGATAACGGATCATTACTTATTGTATTAGAGCTACATATATTAAATAATACCCACTAGGTAATAAAGTGTGGAATCAATAAATGCAAGTGGCATCATTAAACAAGGTCCACTAATTAATGTTTAAGGCCTCATTGATGGAGATCCACTAGTTAGTGGTTTAGGCCTCATTAATGGAGGTCCACTAGGTGGATAGGATTTCCGTTAATTAGAAACTATATATAGTAGTAGAATTGATGTAATTGGTCACCAACTAAATATTATTGTATTTGAAGTTAAACTTAATTGGAGGTTGCCCCATCAAAGAGGTAAGTGAACATCTCTTAATTTTGAATATTAATAAAAAAATTATTACTATTGTTATTTCTAAATTCTAGTTATGTGTATTTTTTTCCGTATTTATGTGTTTGTCTACTTTTCTTTCGATATTTTGTTTCAACTATCAAGGAACACCACAAGTGGTATCAGAGAAATTTCCTATGTTATCACACACTCAAATTTTAGAAAATTAAAATTAGGCTAGAGACATGTTTCAGTGTCTTTAAATAACACAAAGATTTGTCATTTAGTAGGTAATCTTGTGTTTGTGGAAGATTACACATAGAAAATAAAAGTTGTGTCACCTTGTTGGACTCCCTTGTAACATTTGTTGATACACCTTCATGTAGACTTACTACATTAGAGATCACTTGTATACATATTTGTCTTCCAAATACCCTAAAGTATATCAAAATCCCTCTAGGTGCAACTAAAACCATCCTTCCTTAATCACATTGTCCATATTATTTTTATAGTACATCGAGAATAACACTTAGGGAGATCACTCTTGCATACTAGGAAATTGGGAAGTACAACTCAGTGTATTGTTTATTTCCCTTACTTAGTTCCATGAAATATTTGGACAAGTAATATTGTTGGAAACCCTTAGGTATATATATCACTTCGCACAAATTTGTCCTTAGGACCCTGCAAGTTGTAGCTTCTACATGACAAGTAGTGAAATTCCTACAAAACTTGTGATATTAGGAATTTGAAAATTTTGTAAGCACAATAATACTTAGATAGTAGTAATACTCCCATTGGATATATATATATATATCCCACCAATACCATTATGGGAGACAAACCTTGCTCAAAAGACTCTTTGTGTGATGTTGATCTCCATGGTGTAACTCTCTAGTAATTGTTTTTGTGAATATGACAGTATAGTTGCTTGTGACCCATCTCCATAGTTGCTTGTGACCCATCTCCACAAATTCATTTAGGGACATTGATCATGTTGGGATGGCTCTTAGATAACCTCTCTAGTGGACCCAATGGTCCCATGTCACACAACTACAACATGTCAACAATGGATGAAGTAAATAAAATGGTTTAGTCTCTCACCTAATCAATCAAAACTCTCACCCAATTAGTTAGCACACTGGAGATATGGATATGTTTGGTGGGTTGGATATAATAGGTTAGGTTGACCAAATTGAACACTAATTTTTCTTCCATGGAATAGTGGATGACAACTACAAATATATTTCCTATATCTATATAGGGAACATTGGTAGTATTTTAAATGGCATAGAAATATTCTATAGGGTTCATTTCATAGAAGAATTTTATGAAATCCTATCTGCTCACTTTATCTAGGATATTAATTTTATTAGCTATCTTACCAAATTGTGTCAAACAAGCATGGTGGGAGAATATATTGATTCTTTTTACTTTTTTGCTATCAAAAAAAAAAATTAACTAATGAATTTTTTTAACTAATGCTTTATTAGTGGTCTTAAGGAGGAAATCAAAGCCCAAGTGGAGATGAACCACCCTTCTACCTAGTTGGAGGCCACTTAGCATGCTCAACATGCACACATTATATATTATTCCCATTAAAAACACCCCAATTTTTTTCCATGCCCATGCCTAAATGTGGTCACTCCTAAGTGTTGGATTTGTGGGTTGACCCGAGTTCTACCTTAGTTCTCCAAAAAAACCCTTTTCACCATCATCCCTTATAGTAAACCAGAAGGCTACACCACACACAGAATGCAGAATGCAGTCTCACCCGAGATGATTTATGGGTGACTACAAGACGGAGGTGTCTGCAGTCATGGAAAGGATTGGGGAATGTTCATTTTACTTCTATTTATACTTAAACATGTATTCTATTGCAGTATTCATCATATCCATTCATTCATTCATTCATAGCATTCATTATGTATATCTATTCTAGTTAGCATTGCAAGTAAAACCATTCATTCATGTATCTAACCATTCAATCATAGATACAAAAATAGTAAATACATTCAGACACATTGCAAACAAAGTTTTATAGTGGTTCACCCCCCGGTTGGGCATATGTCCATAAAGATCCTTTGCTTCTTTCTTATTCATCAAAAGGCATTGTGTGTATTACATCATAGGATAATAGAGACTAGTGAGGAAGACCAACGTCTCACAAAGATCCATAGCTTGCGACCTAACCCTCAGTTACATCTCCAAATTAACTCCATCTAAGCTCCACAAATCTCAACCATACAAAGACTCAAAATTCCAAAAAGACTCTCAAAAGATATTAAAGATCTGATCATAAATATACCATACTATCCCCCTCAATCCACCTTAGAACTCTTCTATTTATAAAACAAAAAGGGGTTAAAAATCCTTACAATACATTTCAAAACCCTAACCCTAACATGGATAGGTTTGTCCACATCTATGACGGATTTCCACAAATCCTGTCGAGCATGTTGATTTTCCTCAAAATATGGTGTGCTCTCCTTATTGGTCCAATATGACTCGTTTGTTGTGCTTCTCTCCCGAAAATGCCTGCTCCAACAGGACCCTAACACTAACATGTGGCTCGTCCCGAGTGAATTAGTTCATCTTCTGCAGTGCTACCTCCAGCACATGAAACTTATTTTCCAACTCTTTCACTTTCTCCTTAGCATGTGCACTCTTTCCTACTAGTATCTCCAAAACCTACTTTTTCATGTGCTATTTCAACACTTCTTCTCTTTCTGCATGCACCTATTCCAATATGGATTTCTCTTCTTGTGGTTATTCTATCATTATTTCATCATGTTACTGAAATGGATCCAACTCAGACTGCCTTGCTTTTTTTTTTTTTGTGGTATTTACCTATGCTTGCAGGTTTTTCATCTCCTACATGGCCCTCAATCTCAGGGATACGGCCATGGTCTTTTTCCTCTTCTTCAAGTCTTGAACTATAATGTTCAACATTTCTTCTCTTTTCTCTAGTTGTTGAATCCTCTCATCCTCTTCCAAGATGGTCCAAATATGTGCAGTCCTGTCATATAGTTCCACCGCTTCTTTTACTTCCTGAACTATGCTATCTACATGCGTTGTAGCCTCCTGTTCTCTTTGTTCCCATACTTATGGTAGTGTCCTCGAAGTTATTTTTTCTGTTAAGTCTGCTATCTCTTCTTTGTACTTTTCCATTGTCTATGAAATCTTTTGTATATTCTCTTATGTTGTTACCTCCAGTGCCTACTCATAGTCTATATACTTATGCAAGTTTCTTCTCTAACTTATCTGCGTGTTGTTTCTCCTCCTCCTTCTCTAGTGTGATCTTCTCCCAAGTTACTTGTAAGATCTCCTTCACCTCCCTTTTGATTTCCAAGTTGGTGGCATATTCTCTAGCTCTAGACTGAACCTCCTGCATCACACTTTCTTGTAACCCATATAGTGCCTTCATGGGTATGTTCGTCAAACCAACACCAAATGTTCTATGTCCTATACTAGTTTCTGCATTGTGTTCTCATATACTTCCAACATTTCCTTAGTGACCTTGAACCTGTCACTTCTCTTCACTATTTTCTTCATTGTCTCTACTTGTTCTTTCTTCAATGGTGCCTCCTGTACTTTTTTTTTTTTATGCGATGTAGGATGATGCATTGCATTTAGTTGCAGTCTCTGTAGGCCTTCATGTACTTATACTAATTTCTCCATAATTTCTTCTCTTTGTGCCTTTGTTGCACGTACTACATCCTCCCCTCTATCTTGGAATTTGTCTACAATGAACTCTGCATCATCTTCTGTAATAGTGATGGTTGGAGGATTCTTGTGATACTTCATCTTCTTCCTTATTTCTCCCTCATGTGTTCTAGTCCTCGTCTTCATTGGGGTTGAGGTCTATGCCTCACTATTTTTCTTTTCTACTTCCTTTGGAAGAGATATACCCCCCTTCTCACCATCCCTTTTTACTTTTTCCCTCAACACGATGTCTTTCTTCCTTAGCTTCTTGCTTCCTGCACCACTTCTTGAGGCTTGACTGCACTCTGCAGCCTTCCTTGTATTATTTGTTGGACTTCCTATCTTATTTGATGTTCCTTCTTCGGCTTGATCCTTAGGCTTTGTTCCTTTCTTATATGTGACTGGGACCTTCCACTGCGCATACTAGTCCTTCATGATCCAGTCTACTTCCTCAAGTGACATACAATACCTCATTTTCAGCCACTTCTTCTTTGGATCCCTTCTAAACTTAATCCACATATGGTGTATTGAAGCTTTAAAGTTCACAATCCCTTCATTTTCCTAGACAACTTGAATTGGGATTCTCCATATATTAGTTGTATTTTGTTGAAAATATTCCAAGAACATTGCAAATACTGTGTTGTTCGCATGTTGATTCTTATTGTCTTTTGCCTTCCATAGGGTTTCATACCATGATGCACAACATTTCCCACTTCTATCCAAAAATACTAATAATTTGGGCTCCCTCCATCCTACCAAAGCTATCAATATTAAGAAATAGGAATAATGGAATTATGTTCCATTGTCCTTCACATCCCTGTAATATATCAAGAACCAGTTCAACAAATAGGGTGCTCATCTTAATACTACAGCCTTTGTGAACTTCACAACTACTATTATAACTCTTGTTGGGGCCTCTTCCTTCCTAAACTTCCTCAAAAGTTTGCGATCGATAAGCTTCATGGAAAACCTTGTTGCAGAATCATTGATTTCATTTATTATTATTCCCATGGTTCCCCTGTTTGTCATGAATTGTGCTTTAACTTCTCCTGTAATTTCCTTGTCCCTAGATTTTTTGTCCAAATAGTCTTTTGTCTTTATGTTGTTGGTAGGAAATCCTATAATATTGGTTATGAGATATACATCTATAGGGATTGACCTATCCATCCACAGGATACCTCCATGTACCCTGTCCAACAGTTGATTCCCACAGAGGCCTATGTTTTTACTGTGCCCAAAATGCGATATGTCCAACAAGTTCATAATGCTCAAGTTGTATAAACATGTGATCCACTGTCTGGGCTCCAAAATGGGTTTCCCTAAGGGTCCTACCTCCCTCCTATTCTCTAAGTAACTTTCATGAGAAAGGTCTGAAAACTTCATTGTATATTTTAGATCATGATCTGCATATTTTAACTTTGGCACCTTTCCTAGCATGTCTTCCACTGCAACTACAGTGTCCAGGAGATAAGGTAAAGTGATTTCTACTATGCATGGTGCTTCCCTCTTCTGTCTAGAAACTAGGTTTTCTTCTTCAAATTCTTCCTCGGCTTCTTCTTCTTCTTCTCTCTCTATTTCTTTTTTTATTGTAGTATCTTCGGAAAAGACTTCCTCTGCGATGTCTTCTTGTTTCTATTTGTCCATTTCCTCTACTTTTGCAAGGTTTTCAGGATTAGGGTTTTCCTTTTTGTTAGGTTTTCCACGCTATGACCCGCTTGCACTTGTTCTTCGGTTCATATTTATTATTATATCCTAGTAGGACTGACGAATTCAGTCTCTAATTTCGTAAAATCCTCTAGCTCCACAAAATTATTCGATTCTGTCATTCTTTCCTTCTTCCTTCCTAACTATCGGGTCACTCTTACAAATCGTCTGGGATCGCAAAACTTCAGGGGTGCCATATTACTTCCCTTTTGTGTGAATTCATGTCTCTCTTTCTCAATCACCCTCTATTTGCACTCTTACATGCTTTATTTCTCAAAAATTTCTAAGTGTTGGACTTGTCTGATCTTTTCCCTTTTTATAGTTGCTTTTTTAGTTTTCCGATCATTATTTTCATTTTTCCCGTCTGTTCCTAGTTTCCCTATGCATTGTGTTTTAAGTTTCCTATGCGTAGTCTACTAAATTATGACTCACCATTTTTTTTCTGTTGCGCGTTGTCATTCCCAACTATTTGTATATCCCTTATTCCTTTAACTACTTATTTTTGGCTTCTTCTTCATTTTTCTATTTTTATCTTTTGTTTTCTTCTTTTAACTCCTACTATTTAAAATATGTTCAAGTCTACTTGTTGTGTTGCAACTACTGAGAGTCGGTGGGTCGACTATCCCTATACAATTTCAATCGAACACCATTCACCCTTCCTTGAATTTCCTTACCTGCCAAGTCTTACAGTTGTAAACCACCTCCATCTGAGACAAATTTTATCTAATATGGCCCTAGCCAATACATTCTAATTTTTTGTGGGTACTGGAAATAATTATTGTCATAGAGGAGAACCAAATGTCCTTCCTTAAAATTCTTCTTATTGATATGTATATCATGACATGCTTTATATTTTTCTTTCTGTACCTCTTGATGGAAACCTGCAATGATTCTGTTCTCTTCTAATTCCATCAGTTGAGCCAATATTTCCTGCGTTGCGCCCCTTTCTATCATATATGTAATTGATGCAATGCGTAGACTTGGTATCAAATAATCTAAGGGAACTACTGCTTCATGTCCATACACCAATGTGAAGGGTGTCTTCCCTGTTATCTTCTTGCAGGTAGTCCTATAATCCCAAAGTACTGTGGGTACCTTCAAATCCCAATCATCTATGTTCACATTACAAATCTTTGTCAAGTCATTCTCCATAATTTTGTTGAAGGCTTCTACTATTCCATTAGCTTGAGGGTGATAAGGAGTAATCATTTGGTGGTGTATCTTAAACTCTTCAAGCATTGTCTCAATTTTACTATTAATAAAGTGAGTCCCCCGATCACTCATCAATATTCTTGGAAATCCAAACCTTGTCACTACATGTTCAAACAAAAAGCGCGTTGTTGTCTCTGCGCTACAATCCTTCACTGGTGTTGCCTCAGCCCATATGTTTAAGTATTATGTCGTTGTAATAATATATCTAGCCCCTGATATTCTTGTTGGTGGATTAATTGGACCTAAAAAATCTATTTTCCATGCATCTAACACTCGTAAATTAACATGTGGTATCAGTGGCATCTCATCCCTCCTAGATGGCTTCCCAACTCTTTAACAAACATCACACTTTTGACAGTATTCCTTTGAATCCTTGCGAATTGTTGGCCACCATAATCCTGTAAAAAA
>SNQJ01S0200082.1:0-17007 GCA_010110895.2 Picea sitchensis | reverse complement strand
AAAATATTACAATAGCAGGGAGCCTAGCTCAACCATTCGACCTTAACAAAATATCAAAACTGCCTATATATACTAAAATGTTGCAACCACCAGGAATGTGATCAGATCACTACCTTCAAAGCCTTTAGTCGATGCCCTCTCTGTCAGGTTTTGCAGACCTCATTATCTCAGACGCGAGCCAGGCATAGTTATGTGCTTTACAGGAAAAATTTCCCATAAGGAAGCTTTGGATCATAAGTGTGCCTTCATGGTTGCTCTTTGCAATGTTTTCCATTTATGGGATGAGACGAGGTCTCAAATTCTGCCCACAATATTCAATAACTATCTTCATTGGGATTAGGACTGGGCCTGACACCCATAAATGTTCTCAGATGGTGCTAATGACTTTTGTGAGTCCATCCTGACGCCTCGAGGCCATGAATGGTCTTTGTCTATGACCAATGTGACATTTGTAGGTGGCATTCCAATAGCATATGCGCATGGGTGATGTGGAGCGAGGTTCTTGGCGAAAACTTGCATGTCCCAATGAGTGAGTGACAACCATGTGGAAGGAATCAATTGGGGGAGAGGAGGCTGGGATGAGGTTGCGGTGGCCAGGGAAAAGAAGAGGTGGCAGAGGAATGAGGGAGGTGTGATAGGCGGGGAGGAGGTGACGTGTAAGGGAGAGTGGAATGTGAGTGGGATAGGTGTCGGGAGGTGAGAGGAGGTATCTGGAAAAGAGATGTGATAGGTGGAGAGATGGTGCTTGAGTTGCTTAGGCCTCCAATATTTTTTTTTTCCCTGTGGAAATCATGGGCATAATGCCACATGATTTACACCATAATTCTCTTGAGGGTAAACCTCAATTTCTGTCTAATTCTTAAGAAACAGTCTGCAGATCCTTGTGTTAACATATAGGCACCATGAGGGATAGAGACCTCCCTGTGAGGCTCTAAGAAATCCTTTTGCAGTTTCAGTGCCTTAGTATTGGGTTGTTGAGTCACTTATAAAAAACAAAACAAAAGAAAAATGATATTTACAATGACATGGGAAGCCGCTCATGGATTAAGTAAAAAAAAAATTTAGAAAATGCCCATTTATAGGGCTACCAAAAACTTCATCATCCTCCAAATCCTGCAACTTGTAAGTGTTATTTGAAAAAACTTCAGAAATTTTGAAGGGGTCGATCCATAAGGCCTCAAATTTACCATGCTTGCCTTTATCTTGCCTAGGTGCATCCCATTTAAGTACTAGATCTCCCAGTTGGAAATCCTCTTTGTTGACCTTTTTGTCAAAAGCTTGCTTGATCTTTTGTTGATGGTCATGTGCTTTGTCCAGTAGTTTCTACCTAGTCTGTTGCACTTCTACCGGCTATTGTATTCTTCTAATCATATCATCTGGTTCTCCCTGGTAATCTTGGAAGAATTTTTCCACAGGCAAGGAAAGCTAAGAAGGAAAGATGGCCTCAACTCCATACACAAACTGGAAAGGAGAGACACCAAGAGATCTCTTTGTTGTCACTCTGTCAGCCCATAAAGCAAATTTAATCTTTGAATCCCATGCCTTATTGTTGTCCTCTAACAGTCTTTTGATGATCTTAATAAGACTCTTGTTAGAGGACTCTGCCAGTCCATTACCTTGGGGTAGTAAGGAGCAGAGTGAAGCAATGTAATTCCAAACTGTTCACAAAACTTAATCAATGGTTCAGCCTTAAAAGTTGAAGCATTATCAATGAGAATTTTGTTTGGACAACCAAATCTTGCCACAATATCCTCAAGAAAACCAATGATTACTTTGTGGGAATCATTTCTTATGGGGATAGCTTCTATCCACTTAGTAAAGTAGTCTGTGGTAGTCAATATCCATCTATGTTGACCACTTGAAGCAGGTTGGATTTCCCCAATAAAATCTAGGCCCCATTGTTGAAAAGGTCCTGAAGCTACCACAGGCTTCAATGGCAAAGACTTGAGCTGCATCTTTCCAAGAGAACTTTTGACACTTAATGCAAGCCTTGATTTTAGAACAAACATCAGCGAAGAGGTTAAGCCAAAAATATCCAGCCCTGAGAATCTTGTAGGTTGTGGTTCTCCAGAAGTGATGCCCCCCACATAAATTGTCATGAAAATCACACATGATCTTTTGGGCTTCATGTGGGTCTATTCACCTCAATGGCACTCCTAAAGGGTCTTTACAATATAAGACTTGATCAATCAAACAATATTTAATTGATTTGAGCTTTAAATCTCTTACCTTGCTCTTTTCCATGCCACCAAGAGGCTGCAACTTCTGTAGGAAAAATATAATGTCCTTGTACCAAGTGCATCCTGCCAATGGGGGTGTGACTTTAGGATCTTCATCAGTCAACTCGGCTTGTTGATTCTTTGAATAATTGTTGATGAAATTGACCCCCAAGGCTTTGTAATTAGATTTAGCCAGCAACCTGGCTAAACCTTGGCCTTTAACCAATTTGGTGGGCTTTATTTCAAGATCAAATTCAAGGATCTTGGCAATCCACTTGCTCCTTCTTCCATCTATGTAAGGATGAATGAGGATCTCCTTCACAGAAGCTGAAGGGGCATATGCAATGAATTTTGAATGTAGCACATAAAATCTGAAAGCTTTGAGAGCTTTAACCAAAGAATAGGCATGTTTTTCCATGATGTCATACTTTATTTCAGCATCTCTCAGTGCCCTACTGAAAAAGGAAATGGGCTTCTCTAAACCCTCGGCATTTTTCTGCAATAAAACAGTTGTTGCTATGTTAAATGAAGAAAAAGAGAAAATATGAAACTCCTTGGAGTAGTCATGACTGATGAGCACAGGTGCTTCAGTCAAGGCCTTCTTTATTTGGTCAAAAGAGTTACGAGATTCAACGGTCCATTTTATTTCATTTCCTTTTCTCAACATGGATATGATAAACTTTACCAACTCAACAAAATTTGAAAAAAAACTTCTCAGAAAATTAATTTTCCCCCAAAAATATTGAACTTCTTTCTTATATCTAGGGAGTGACAAAGCTTGGATAGCTTCTACCCTGCTTGGATCAATCTTTACCCCCTCAGCTGACACAATGTGCCCCAACATTTTCCCCTCTTTCATGGAAAATAATGACTTCTTGGGATTTAAAGAGAGACCAATTTTTTTGCATTTCAAGAAGACTCTTTTCAGATGATCATAATGTTCTTGATCAGATTGTGAGAACAATGTTATGTCATCCAAATAAATGACCACAAACTTGTCATTTTCTCCAATAAAAGCTATGTCCATGGCTCGTTGAAAGGTTTCTCCTGCGTTCATAAATCCAAAGGGCATCTTAGCATACATGAATGTACCCCAAGGAGTGGTGAAGGTTGTCTTATCTTTGTGTTCAGGTAAGACAGAGACTTTATTGTAGCCAGAAAATCCATCAATCATAGACATCTTGGATGCCCCTATCACCCTTTGTAATATGTGTTCCATCTTCAGCAAGGGGTAATTATATTTTTTAGAGCATCTGTTTAGATTTTAGAAATCTACACAAAGTTTGATTTATCCATTCTTCTATCTTACTAGGACCAAGTTGGTCACCCATTCAGAATACCTCAAAGGAATGATAATTTGGGCATCCAAAATCTTTTTAACCTCCTTCTCCATAATGGGCAACAGCATAGGTTTTATTTGTCTCAACTTCTTCCTAAATGGTTTGAACTCTTTCTTCAATAGGATATTGTGCTCAATGATACTTGTGTCGTATGTCCTGAGATCTTCATATGTTCAGGCAAACACATCAGCAAACTCCTTTAACAGCTCAACATATTCGGCCCTTTTCTCTCTTGCCAAGCTGCTTGACAACCGGACAAATTTGGGATCCTTCTTTGTACCAATATTGTACTCAGCTACTTCAACATCATCATTTGAACATATGAAATTTACTTCCACATCATTCCCATCAAAAAATCTTTCCAAAGGAACTATTCCCTTCTTAATGTGGTTGCTAGGCAGCTGAACAATATGGTGATTAGCAATTTTATTTAAAAATACATCAGCATGAGGGCCACTTTCAAAATCATGATCCTAATCAATATGTAATGCAAAGAACTTATCAACAGACTCAAGAAACCTTTTGATTTCATTATCATCCTCAAACACCTTCCAATGCTTGATATTGTTAGGTACAGAGGGTCTATATTTCACCTCTACATCATACTTGAGTTTAGGTGGCAATGGGACTCTGAAATGGCTTGTTGAAATAGCCAAAGAATCAGCCATGGTATTCTCCTCTCTTGGAATAAATGAAATTTTGAAAGCTAGGAAGAAACTGTCAACTAGGTCCCATACTTCATTTTTGTAAGTCTTAAGCCTAGGGTGCTTGGCTTGATAAATATTTTTGATCTAATGAACAATTAATTATGCATCCCCAAATACTGATATCTCTTCAATCCCCATGTCTTTTGCAGCCCTTAAACCCAAAACAAGAGCTTCATACTCTGCCACATTATTTGTAGCTTCAAATTCTAGCTTGTAGGACAAAGGTATAGTCTCTTGACAAGGTGAAACAAAGACCACTCCAGCACCAGCACCTTCCTTATAAGAGGCTCCATCAAAGAACATCTTCCAAATAGAGGTAGTTGGAGGAGGGATTTCACAAAGAGTAATGGATTGTTTTATGATTTCAAGAGGAGGTTCAGGAGTATTAGTGAGCTGCAATAGGTTGGATCCCAAATCAGTTTCAATAACAAAAATAGGATGGTTGGTGGGGTCTGTTTCATCACTAATGATGTAGGCCAACTGAGCTTCCCTGTAAAGTCTTCTATGCTCACCCCAAAACACAAGAATGGTGGCATATGTGAGGTCCATCTGCAAAGTTCCCCCAATTTTTTTTATCCAAGACCTTGACAATAACATACCAAACTTGGGGGGAACATCGGCCACTACAATGTCCATGACCACACTTTTCATGGGCAATTGAGCAAGGTCACAACCAGATCTTTTATGACCCCGAGACACTTCACTTTCCTAGAGTCAAAAGAATATAAGTCATGGTAGGATTTTGTGATTTCTAATCCAAGTTCATCCATGACTTCTTTGGGCATGAGATTGTGAGATGCCCCTGAGTCCATCAAACAATTATGCAGCACCTTATCATGTATGTTTAGTGATGTATAGAAGGGAGAGGATGAATCATCTCTATCTTCTATCAAAGGACCTAAGATGATGGTTGGCTTTTCATCCTGAATATTAACTGAGTCAGTGGTATTTGAGTAGGATTCGGACAACAACATTTTGGAAAGACATTTTTTAACTTCTTCAATTTTTATCAGTTCCGAAAATGGCACGGGAATTTTGATTTTTTAGATCTCATTTTCATAACTGAAGGAAGGTGGAGATTTCAGGATCTCCTTGACTTATGGGATAGGATCCTCAACCAAAACTGGGGGACTTTGAGCAAATTTCTCTTTGCTACCAACTGCCACAGCCTTGGAAGATTTTTCTATTTTTGTGGGTTGATCAGAAGCATTAGTCTTTTCCCCTTTCCTTTTAGATATCAGATCATATCTACTAGGATTCTCTTTTGCCTTCTTTCCCTTACTTAATTCATTTATTTGATTATCCATTAAGGACTTCCCATATGTAGATTGGGTTAAGTGAGGGGATGGAGGGGTGTCACCCAAGCAATGGATCTCAGGATCATCTTCTTCATCTTCTCCTTCCTCGTCAGCCAAAATATTTTTTTGTAAGGGAGTTTGGATATTTTGGTCATCCCTTTCTTTGTTTCTGGGATCTCTTGTAAGAGTCTAAGGAGAATTATTAGCTCTCCTGAAACCACCTCTGTTATCAACATTTTGTGTATTTTTATAGGTTTTTTTTTCCTCAAACTTTAACTTTTCCATCTCAATAGAAAGAGATTTTACTAATTTGGTAAGTTCATCAACTTGGGGGTGGAAAATAGAGGAATCAAAGGTTGAGGCTTCATTTATACTCTTTCTCCTGTCCTTATCAGATTTCCCTCTAAGTTGATCATATGCCATTATGTTAGATTCTACCTCCACGGTTGCATCTTGCATTTGAGCTAAGGAGGCAGATCTGCTTTCTCTCAGTAAAAGGCAAAAATCAAGGTCAAAATCATTGGCATAGGTGATTTTGGCAGAGGTCTCTGTAGGATTTATCTCAGGAGGGATCTTATTGTAAATTTTGTTGAATCTTTGAGAGAAATCAAAGACAAACTCTCCTTCTTTCCTATTTAGGGATCCAAATTCTGTGATATAATACAAAAAGTCATTATTGTCCCCCCACTACCTCAGAAAAGCATCATCTAAAGCCTCAATCCCGACGATAGATCCAGGGGTCAAAGCCCTAAACCACTTCCTAGCTTCACCATCAAGGCTATGGACAAAAATCCCCATCCATACATCTTCATTCTCAATGGCATGGTTGTCTATATAACTATAAAAGGCTTAAATATGTTCTTCTACAATTATGTCTCCCTTGCCTGTGAACTTGGGAAACTTCTTAAGGTAGCCATCCGCTGGCAGAGCATTCAGAGGCTGAGGCGGGACAAGAGGGGTATACCTATAATCTACTATAGCTTCCATTCTAGTTCTGGGGGGAATATCTCCTGCCATTTGTATGTGAACTAGAGGAGAAGTCGGAGGGGATGGAGTTGGGCTATGTGAAACTGGGACATCATTCTTGGGAGGTGAAGACACGGGGCTTGAGGGAACAGAATTCTCCCCTTCTGCAATTGCAGCATCTCTAATATGAGGAGTGGGAAAGTCTTCTAAGGTCAAAGCTCTCTCCTTCCACTTCACAACTTTGGGGGAGAAAGGGGTGTCAAAGATCTCTTCTTCCAAACCAAGAATAGGAGGGGAGAAATCGGTAGGAAATCTTCCAAAACTTAAATTTCTTGAAACTCCCGTAGTCTGTATAATAGGAGAATCAGAAACATCTACTGGAGTTTGTAAAGAGGGATTATGCAAATTATCAGAAAAACTTGGTACAGCAATGGAGGTACCTTTTTTAGCGGTCTTTCCCTTTCTGATAATTTCATCCAGGTCAGCTTCAGAAGTTGCTATAGGAAGAAGTGAAGTGGACCTCGTGTGTCTGCCTTTAGGAGGAAGAACTGAAACAGTGGATTTGAAACACGGGATTCGTTAGGTGCAAGTTGAAATCTTCAATGGTACTAATATCTGATGCACTTTCAGAATTAGAGCTTCTTTGTCATTCTATCCCAGGGAAAAGTCTTCAATTCGTTCCCTGGCAACGACGCCAGAAACGTTAGCACTAGAATTCACCTTCAGATTGTATTGAAGGTATTCCCAGTACCCATCAGTTTATATGTCACAGGTAATTGAGTTTAGAGTGGTCAAATGGAGAAAACTCAATAATAATAATAGTGTTCTAACTCAGAAATCTGGACTAGCATGCACCAACCATTGAGGTCTTGAATCAACTTCAGTCAGTAAGTTGGAGTAAGGGTGAGCAGGAGTAAGATTTAGTGAGAAAGGTGTAGAGGTCTACTATGAACATCAGATTTTCCAGTAGCCTGAGGAGGAAAAACTTAAACACAAGGTCCTCTTGGATTCAAATTTCGAGGAAGCTGAAAGAAATCATAACAGTACTATAATGAAACATTTATCATAATATAGTTACAACAATCCATGTGAATCAATCAAAAATGAACTCTCTCAGTATCATAGGCAAATAACATGGAGTAAGAAAGATAACTTAGATTAACCAAGATGTCTCAAAAACAAATACATAACTAGAGAACCAGTTGTTCTCAATCAAAATATTACAATAGCAGGGAGCCTAGCTCAACCATTCAACCTTAACAAAATATCAAAACTGCCTATATATACTAAAATGTTGCAACCACCATGAATGTGATCATATCATTGCCTTCAAATCCTTCAGTCAACGCCCTCTATGTCAAGTTGTGCAGACCTCATTATGTCAGATGCGAGCCAAGCATATTTATGTTCTTTACAGGAAAAATTTCCCATAAGGAAGCTTCGGATCGTAAGTGTGCCTTCATGGCTAGTCTCTGCAATGTTTTCCATTTATGGGATGAGGTGAGGTCTCAACTTCTACCCACAATCTTCAATAATTGTATTCATTGGTATTAGGACTGGGCCTGACACCCATAACTATTCTCAGACGGTGCCAATGACTTCTACGAGTCCATCCTAATGCCTCGAGGCCATGAATGGTCTTTGTCTGTGACCAATGAGAGCTTTGCAGGTGGAAGTCTGATAATGTATGCGCAGGGGTGATGTGGAGCAAGGTTCTTGGTGAAAACTTGCATGGCCCAATGAGTGAGCGATGGCCATGTGGAAGGAAGAGATTGGGGGAGCGGAGGCTAGGACGAGGTTGTGGTGGCAAGGGAAAAGCAGAGGTGGTAGAAGAACAAGGGAGGTGTGATAGGCGGGGAGGAGGTGACATGTAAGGGAGAGTGGAATGTGAGTGGGACAAGTGTCGGGAGGTGAGAGGAGGTATCTGGAAGGGAGATGTGATAGGTGGAGAGAGGGTGATTGAGCTACTTAGGCCTCCAATATTTTCATTTTCCTTGTGGAAATCATGGGCAGAATGCCACATGATTTACACCATAATTCTCTTGAGGGTAAACCTCAATTTCTTTCTGATTCTTAAGAAACAGTCTACAGATCCTTGTGTTAGCACTCCCCATTGTCAATGTTTCATCGAAACCTACAAAGGAGATCTAGTTAAAGTAAGTAAAAACAAATATTATCAAGAAAGGAAGAGAGATTCAATATGGAAGAATGAGAAAATATATCCACACTACTCCAATGAGTTGATGATTGATACAATGATGATGATCAATATGATACAATGAATGAGTGGAATAGACTCATATATAGGACATAACATTTCATAGTAGCAGAATGCATGCATGCATAATAGCATAATAGTGATGATCTAAAATAGAAAGTCTAAAATAAAACTAGTCAGTGAACTCCCACTGAACTAGTGTGCCAAAAATAGAAATTTCTCCAACACCCCCTTATGAACATCACTATGGAGTAAAAATGAGTCCCAACTGATAGGCCATATTAGGTACTCATGTACATTGAAACTAATGAAAAATGAATAAAAATGAGGAAAGAGGGAAAACCACATGGGAACAAAACCCCCCCTCAAAAGACAATGCATCAAAAGAAGAAAAGGCAGTTACTAGGCAACTGTGTTCTTCACTCCAAGATGATCCTGCAAATTCTGAAACTTCTACTCACTGAAATTCTTCGTGGAGATGTAGAAATATTTATGGATCCGATGAATTCCTTTAGCAACCTGTCAGGCCTTATACCTCTTGATCTCATGGACCCATCTACACCTGAAAATATTCCTTTCTCGTGGAAGTGGAACCAGATGCCAAGTATGATTCTTTAGGAGTGATTCATACTCATTTTGCATGGCTTCTTGCCATAATGGATTTCCCACAACCTTATTGTAGGTCTACGGATCAGTAGATTGAACCATATAGCAATGCATGGGCATCACAGGTTCTGAAGATGAAAGTACATGAGAAGGCTCCTCATGCTAAGATTGAGTCCTCCTTGAATCCAATGGATTCCCTGCAAGGATACATGTTGTATGAAGTGTGAATTGTGCCTTCTTGGGCATCTTCTGAAGCTTCAGCACTGGCTTCTTATCTGGATGTAATACTTGCTTATTTCCATGTATAGAATCTAAGTGTATGGAATCATATCTGATGTCTGAAATTGATGGAAGCACAAGAGTATATGCATGTTGCACTAGAGGTGCATGCAAAGTACTCTCCTTATGTCTAAGTAGAAAAGAGGATTCATCATCAGAAAATTTAGTGAATTTATACAACCTTGACTTGTGATCCCCTTCACCAATTGCAATGATGGAATTGTCATGCATGTCAAGTACAGAAACTGAATCTAATGTAAATTCAACCTTTTTACCTTTCTAAGTGATCTGATAAACTGAGAGTGGATTCATAGAAATCTTTGGAACATGTAAAACATTCTCAAAACTGCCATTATGGAGTTCCACTCTCCTCTCTCATGATACTGCTACTGGAGTATCATCCCCCATGATAATAGGGGGTCTTGAGCATGTACTCAGGGAAGAGAAAACTTCATCTTTCGCTTCCATATGATGGGATGCACCAGACACTATAATCCATTATGAGGAATTAATTGCAACAAGAGCATGATGATTACCTTTCTTAGAAGCAGTATCTTCTTCCTTATGTTTCTTGACTCCCTCTGGAATGAAATTTACAAGGTTCTTCTACTGAAGTGCATGTTCCATAAGATTGATATGTTTCTTCATGCATGTGGATTCTTCATGATTTGGTTTATTGCAGTAAGTGTGTTGCATTCCCTTCTTCTTCTTATTGGAATCTGAAGAGTCTTTGGAACCTGAAGAATCGTT
This sequence comes from Picea sitchensis, assembly GCA_010110895.2. Taxonomy (NCBI): domain Eukaryota; kingdom Viridiplantae; phylum Streptophyta; class Pinopsida; order Pinales; family Pinaceae; genus Picea; species Picea sitchensis. The sequence goes on along the minus strand of SNQJ01S0200082.1, from coordinate 6,624 downwards.
CAAGGATTTGGAATATCCCTCCTTCTTTGGCTCTGGATGTTGTGATTTCCCCTTTCCTTTATGTTTGGATGATCCTTTACCATCATGCATGGTGAGTGAATGTGATTTAGGATCCTTTATTAGTCCCATATGAATGAGTTTTTCATGCTCATGTGTGAGAGAATCAATGAATTAATCCATGGTAGGAATCTTCCAATTTGTTCCCATGAGATACATGCCTAAATGGAAAGTAGAAGCATAGACATCATATCCTAGTCCTAGCTTAGCCAAGATTATTAGAATAAGTTGGTCCACTTGTTTAGACTTATCAATACGACAAGTTGCTAAGATCAATATCAAATATTTAAACTTAGTAAAGAAATCATGTATATTATCAAAACTTTTAGGATCCAAAGTATTCAACACTACCTCAAGCATATGACCTCTCATATGATCCTACTTTCCAAACAGACTTTCCAAGGTGGTCCATATCTCATTTGGAGTCTTGCATGCAGCAACATGAAACCATAGATCAGTTGAAATCAATTCAAGAAGAATTCATGTGGATTCATCTTTTCAGTTCGCCCATCTCATCTTCTCAATTGCTCATGTACGTTATGTTTTTGTCCCCATCGTCAAGTTGTACAGTCCTTTCCTTCTGAGTTGGAATTCTGCATTGGGATTCCAATAAAAAATTGCATGGTGTGAGGATTACCACCAATTTTTATTGTAGAATAGGTGTCGTATCCATCTCTCCCAGTTTTTTTTAGAACCCCTAAAAATTTACTCTCAATCTGCAAGTGAAAAACTAAGAAATCACTACAGAAAGGGCACTTTAAGTGAAAATTGGTATTAGTTTCAGGAGATGATATTATGAATTACTTTCTAAGTAAATGGTGAGAAATCTGTCCAAACAGTTGAAAACACACTTGCAGAATGGGTCGATTTACTTATCTCATGAGTCATTTCCTCAAAAAGTTAATATTTTGGGAGAAATCACTGCAAAAATCTATGACCGCGGATTTGTATCAGTTTCAGGAGGCAATCTTCCGACTTACTTTATGAGAAAATAGTGAGGAACATTGCCAAATAGTTGAAAATCCACTTTCAGAATTGGTCGATTTACTTCTCATGCAAGAAGTTGATTTTTTGGGAGAAATCACTACCAAAAGGTAAGACCACAGATTTTTCTTGTCGAAACTTTGATTTTTCTTATTAGTTGGCTTGTCTGGATTGCTCCAAGCAACGTATCTCTAATACCATGTCAATGTTTCATTGAAACTTGCACAAGATATCTAGTTAAAGCAAGTACAAACAAATATTATCAAGAAAGGAAAAGAGATTCAATATGGAAGAATGAGAAAATATATTCACACTACTTGAATGACCTGATGATTGATACAACTATGATGATTAATATGATACAATGAATGAGTGGAATACACTCATATATAGGAAATAACATTCCATAATAGTAGAATGAATGCATGCATAATATCATAATAGTGATGATCTAAAATAGAAAGTATAAAATAGAACTAGTCAGTTAAATCCCACTGAACTAGTGTACCAAAAATAGAAATTTCTTCAACACCCCATTGGCATTGATGGAAAAAATCATACTCCAGTACTCATGTTCCTCGTGTGACCTTCACTCCACATCAATATTTCTCTTGATGTTTCTCTCCCCCTTTGAAATCAATGGTAAAGGGTATCTCTCCTTGGGGTTTCTCCCCCTGTCTTCATGCTTATGTTCTTTCTCTTCACATGTTTCTCTCCTCATGTTTCTCTCTATATTTCTTTCCAAGTTCTTCTTCTCTTTTGATATCAATAACAAAGAGTGACTCCCCCTGAAAGTATACCTTCTTTGAACAATCCTTCTCTAACTTCATGTGCTTGACTCTTTCTCTTATGATCTTTCTCTTTCTCTCCCTTTGACATCATGGGAAAAAGGATAACTCCCCGTGTTGGTATGTCTCCCCCTGTCTACATGCTTCTAATATTTCTTTCTTGATCTATGATTATTTATCTTCCCTTGAATTCTCTGCAACATATCTTTCTGTATTTGCTTTCTTTCCTCTCATCTGATGCTTATTTTCCATTGGTGCTTCCTCTTTTAATTCACTAACATATACAAAGAATTATTCATTACTTGATTTATTCATTTACTTGTCATGTTCACTTGACCATATTGTTCAATGATTTCCTTCTGACGATATAACTTTCGATGACGATTCCAATTTGCAATCCACTATTATGCATCTTCTCTGGCCCTGTCTTTTGTACTTTTTAAGCATCTCACGAATCCATCTTTGTCCATATGTTACAAATTTTCCATAACTCTGTTACTCAACTATCCACAATGTTGACCCATTTGTCACTGTACCGTTATGAAGGATTCTCTGTTACAACTGATCACCACATATTCATGTTTCTCAGACTGAATCAAATACATCCTCTGGTCTTCTCTATTTGCAAATCAAACTCTACATGTCTGGAACAACTTGAACTGAATGTATCCCTACCCGAATACATGCATGGAACTCAGTCATGAACCTCTGCCTATGTAATTTCCAACTGATGTAATACATTCTGCACTTCTGTTATCAAACCACTTTGAAACTTCTTTCCCAAAATCTTTAAACACTTCAAACTGCTCGAAAGATAGTTCTTTAATATGTAGAGTTGTTGCTTAGACTCCACTTTTTCAACATTCAAATTTACTAAGAGTCTCCAAGTCCGATGGCTTAGAAAAATACCCGCTCTAATGTGGAGTAATCTTCCTCTTTGTCTGTGGATTCATCATCTTCTTGAACTTTGACTTGCATTCTGACTTATTCCTCTTTGCTTGTGGATTCATCATGATATTGCACAATTGAAAATCCTACGATCTCTTGGACCTATTCTTTAGTCATCTGATCTTCTTCTCTTTCACGTACTATTGCAAATCCTGCGATCTCTAGAACCCATTATTCATTTACCTGATATTCTTCTCTTCCTTATACTATAGTAAATCTTGCGATCTCTAGAACATGTTGCTCTTCTTGTATTGTTTTTCTTCTCCAAGCCTTCTTGTATCTGATATTAGTGTTTTCCTTTATGGAGGGCTTTATCACACTTGTACAATCATGAGCTATGTGTCTATAGTTGTGGCATATGTAACATTTGATGTTGTGTGTGGCCACATAAGAATATCTTGCTTGAACACTTCTTCCATATGCTCTACAATCTACAAATTTATGTCTAAAGTTAGTACAATTAAAACAATAACCATAAAAGAAACTTTAATACCTGGGAGTGAATGATCTTCTTTGCAGTGCAATCCTTCTGAATTCATGCCTCGGTTGATCACAATCTTTTCTTATGTTGATTCCTTCATCATGATTGAATCTTCCTTGCTTCTTGAATGTGGAAGGTATTCTTGAAGATTTATCTTTAACAATTTTATTTGATTCTTGTTGACCATGATTCCTTCCTTTGATTACTTCTGCATAACTCTTACTCTTTTCTTCATTCTTCCTTTCTAGAAACCTGGATTGCTTCTCTTCAATGCTCTTGCTGTGATTTTCATTTTCCTTGCATGAGGCCTCACCGATGTTTCCAAAACCTATTTTTTCTAGTACTAAAGATTTCTTTAATTTCTTGTTAAGCTTGTCAAATTCAACCCTTAATAAGACGACTTCTTCTTCAAACTTCTCACAATGTTTTCCCTTCTTCATCAGTTGGATCTTCATTAATTCTTTTGTTCTATTTGCTTCCTGAAGTTGAATTTTCAAGGAGATGATTTATTTTTCAGGTCTTCTTTCTCGTTGACTGAATTCTACTTCAAGCTTGGTTTCCTTGAGTTCTTCTTTCTTCTCTCTTTCCTTTTCAGTGAGGAAATTTCAGCTTCTAGACATTGCTTTTCTTCCAACTGATTTTTGTGTGTTTCTTTAATCCTTCTGGGTTCTTCTACTTGGACTTGTTTATAACTTTGAACACCTTCCTTTAACTTGATCAATTCTTTCTCGAGTGACTTGTTTTCTTCTCTTTCTTTCTTTAGTTCATCCAAAGCACTGATTAATTCTACTTCAAGATCTACTATGCCTTCTTCACAATCTTCTTCTTTTGAATCTGTTTGACATGATGAGCATATTTCTTCTTGTTTGACTTTAACATATTCTTTGTTCTCATCAATATGCTCTGGCTTTGTGTTAGGATGAGATTTCTTTGAATAGATACTTTGTAGCTATTCCCAAATTTCTTTGGATGATGAACATTTTCTTACTTTGTGACGAGCCCTAGACAACCCGCGGGGATGCCTCACAAGACACTAGTAGTTTGACCTATGGGGATCAAGCAAACTAGGGTTTTCTCATAAATTGTCGGTCTCCTCTGCACTCCCAAAACTACCTCACTTCTCACTCTTTTGTTGCCTTAGATTTCTCCGTCACAAACTTGCCAAAATATCACTTTCTCACTTAGAGATATTCAATAGAATGTATGAGTAAATGTAGTTATGAGACTCCTTAGGTGTATTTATACTTTTTCTAAGTAACCTCTCTCCTTAATCTTAGGGCTTCTTGAACTTTCTTGTTACAAGCACTTTACCCTTTCATTAATGACTTGTAACAAATTAGGGGTTTCTTAACCATTCTTCGGGGCTTCCAACTTCATGAGGGCATATCTCCCTAACTGTGAGGAACCACGTGGTGTGCCACCTGCCGTTGGAAATGACACGACGAGGAATATCCATCTATGAGTGTGTTATCTGCAATTATACTATCATTCATGTTCTTATTCCTTGATCAACTTCGGGTTCGATAACCACACCTTCGGGGCTTCGTGTAAACTTCATCAAATGCACCCATCACATATGTTGACATCAACCATTATTATTGATATCAATGACAAGTAACTTACCATCAATCTCGGGGTATCTCGAACGCTCCAAGTGTTGACATCAATGACAACCAATTGTCCAACATTATATTATTTTATATATAATTAAATCAAATTATAAATAAATAAATTATAACCTTGGGTATTTCAAATACTTAAATATGTTTAATTATATTTAAATAAACAAATAATAATCACATTAATATTAATGTGTTACATGTGTATTTAATATATTAATTATATTTTTATGTTATAATTGTTGGAAAATGTAACTCATACATGTTGTTTGGTGTATGATTGTTCTCATGACATGTTGAGAAGGTGACATGATAAGATAACCTATGAATATATGTTAATGTTTAGATAAAATTGAGTGAATGAAGGTTATTTATAAGCTCCTAGTTTAATGTGTGGTTGAGATATTCTCTCAACCTCTCTTTGTTATATTTAGAATAAGCTAGATCTTTTAACAACCTAACAACCTATGGACTCTATATATTAAGTCACAATGTATTGTAAGGATTTAGTAATGCAATAACTTATTTTGGTAGCTGGTCTCGCCTAACTCCCTCGTGGGAGGGCCCAAGACCATGCCAGAGTAGATTTTTTTGTTAGGAGTGTGATTATGAGTGAGATAGTATCGTCTCACAGCTAAGTGAGGTCTCAGAAACCACTGGTGCGTGTGATTTTGAGGGAGTCGTCCAACTCAACGCGTGATACGAATTACTTGATTGCCATGCTTCAGTATAGGACATTGTCGTTGACGTAAAGGAGTTTGTCATTTTTGTTAGAGGATGTTTCTGTCAAGTAAAGTGTAGGATGCTTTTCGTTGACGTAGACAGAACATTAACATGCCGCAGCTGGAAAAAAAAACAAAACAAAAAACTTGCTTTGCTTTTGTTGGTGTGGATGCCCAGTGAATCAAGCTAAATATACTCAAGTTGTGTAGCTGGAAAGGTCGAGCTCCAGGTGAAGGCACTAATCTCTGGTGCATAAGACTGCGGCCAAGGTGTCCAAATTGAATATCTACATACCATTCAAACCGTCTCTCCTATAACTTACTGTGAAGGAATCTATAGGAGAAGGAGCTTATTTTACAACAACTTTTGTGTGCCTTTGGTAAATATTAGAGACAGAATCTTCGAATTGTGTATGACGGAATTGGTACATTGGCAAATATTGTTGGAGGCGAGTTCAATCAGGATAAATATCTTGAGATTCTAATGCCACCACTAATTGCATAGTGGCAGCAACACTCAAATTTTGATAGGGATCTTTTTTCGTTGCTTGAATGCTTCACATCAATAACACATGCACTAGGGCCTGGATTTTCTCAGTATGTTGAACCTGTGTTTTTGAGATGTATCACTTCGCTATGAACCCAACAAGTTGCAGAGGATGATCCTATAAGGGCATGCATTGCATATGATAAGGAGTTTATAGTTTGTTCTCTGGACTTACTGTCTGGGCTTGCAGAAGGTCTTGGCAATGGATGAGAGCAGCCAAATCATCCCAGCCGGTCGCCCTGTTGATTTGGAGATTTGCAGTTGGAAAATTTTGGCCCGTGAAAGTGTGGAAAGCGTTTGGGGCATGGAGCAGCCTGCGTGGAAGAAGTTTGGCACAGTTAGATAATAATGACTCATTAGGGATTCCTAGAGTTTAGGGATTATGTTGAGGGTAGCTGGAGGAGGTTGAGATATTCCCTCAACTTCTCCCACAATAAGTGGAATAAGTTGGATCTCACTCCAACTATTTATGTACGTA
>SNQJ01S0200081.1:8860-25867 GCA_010110895.2 Picea sitchensis | reverse complement strand
ATTTTTATTTCTCAAACTAAGTATATCAGAGAAATGTTAAAGAGGTTCATAATGGAAGATTGCAAACCAGTTACCACTCCTATGCAAACTAGTTGCAAGTTGAGCAAAGATGATGATTCAAAGTCTACAGACCAGAGGCAATACAGGTCAATGATTGGTATCTTATTGTATGTGAAAACATCCCCACCAAATTTAATGCAAGTAGTTGGACAAGTATCACAATTTCAAGCAGCACCAAAGGAATCACATGTATTAGCAGTGAAGAGGATTTTCAAATATCTCAAAGGAACATAAGAGTTTGGATTATGGTATCCAAAAGGAAAGGATCTATCACTTATTGCCTACATAGATGCAGATTGGGTAGGTTGCATTGATGACCGATGAAGAACCAATGAAGCACCATTCTACTTGGGTGAGTGTTTAGTATCTTGGCTAAGCAAGAAACAATCATCAGTATATTATCTACAGCTGAAGCAGAGTATATTGCAGTAGAATGATTTTGTACTCAGGTTCTATGGATGAAACAAACTTTGACATATATACAGGTTGAGTATGATGAGCCCATTCCAATATATTGTGATAATACAAGCACCATCAGTATCTCAAATGACCTCATGATGCACTCCAAGATGAAGCACATTCCAATAAAGTATCACTTTCTACGGGAACAAGTTTCAAAGAAGAACATCATAGTTGAATATGTGGGGAAAAAAGAACAAGTGGCATACATATTTACAAAACCACTTCCAAGGGAAGCCTTTGAGTATTTTTGCCAGAGACTCAGAGTAATTTCTACTCCAAAATGAATTCTTTTGAATGCTTATCTTATATGTCTTATATTTACATGAGGAAGCACCATAAAGAGGAAAGTTCAGGTTGGGGGATCAATTTCAGGAAGAGTTTAGTCAGGGGAGTATCCCCAAGGACATTTCAGTTAGGGGGAGCAACCCCGGATGGAAATATACCTTTGCCATTGATTACAAAGGGGGAGAGATTTATCATATGCAAAGGTAAATTCTTGGAGAAAGAGCACAGAGGCATGGTTCCAGGGGGAGCGATGGTCATAGGGGGAGCATGATTGATATGACTTCAGTATTGCATCAGAGTGTTTCCATCAATTCCAAAGGGGGATATTGTTGATCATTTGGGTTGGTTTTCATTGATGTCTCAGCCCTTGAAGAATTTATGAACTAGAATGCAGTAGTAGACAAGGTTTGGGTAATGGACCCAAGTTTGTTTTATGTATAATGAGTATGAGTTTAAATATGTTTAGAAATGGGAGGGAGACTTTCTGGCCTAGTTTGGATGGATAGTACATGTCATGCACCATTTCTAGTGGTATGTGGAGCGTCATAATCCCTCATGGTTAGAGATTTGCATGTTGTATGTGAAATTTGAGAACTCCTCCATGGAGTCATCTAGAAGCCCCCAAAAAGGGTCAAAGTAGTCAGTGGTTGCAAAGAATAGTATTTAATAATAAGTGAAGTGATGAGTGTACTATAAGTCAAAGTGGATAGAAAATAAATTATTTAAATAATAAAAGTTAAATGGAGAAATTACTAAATTGGACAAGTGAAAAGTTTGAAGTGGGTTCATTTCAAAATAAGGAAAGAAGTGGATGCAGATGGATTTAGAAGGTAATTTTAGGTGAAGTGATGGAGTGTACTGTAAGGCAGATAAAAGGAAAGAAATATTTAATGAAAATAAATTTAATGGAAAATTACTAAGAGGGACAAATTAGTTCAAAGTGGGTTGGCCCTGAAATATAAGGAAGGTGTCCAGTTTAGAAGGGTAACCCTTGAGGAAGCTACATGAAGGTATATAAATAAGAGGCAGGGTCTCTCATTTTTAATCCACACTTGAGAATATTGAATATCTACAAATTGATGAGGTAGCAGTAATAATGAGCTAGGAGGGAGAATTGAATTAAATAGGAGAGGCTGGTTCCAGGAGGATAAATTCTTTTTTGATGATGCTTTCTAAGGTATGTTATTCTGAGGTCATCTTACCATTTTAAAGCAATAACTTTTTCTAAGATGATTGGGCCAGGTGAGGAATTGCGGAGTCATTGAGGAAACATGGTGAGACCCCTTCTCTCCAAGGTGCTTGGTCTACGGTCTGGGATATTTCCAAGACTCTGATAAGATGGCCCTTGAGGGTCCCCATTAGAACCTTCATGACTAAAACCCTGCGAGGGTCATTCTGAAATCCATGTTGAATTAGCACCGGGCACAAGCTTCCCCTCCACTTTATGACCATCGGCGGTGACCACATGTATAGCCAAAAGGTTCTTCACACTTCATGGCCTTGGGTATTCCGTTGTGATTTAACCCAACTCTTCGACCTTTCAAACTCTGAATAGGAAGAAACAGCGAGCGCTATCTCCTTCCATAACTTTCATCTATGTGACCTGCAGTCTAAAACCCGCAGGACTCAACCCTTAAAGGTGTTTCCGAGACTTCACATTTACGCGAAGTTTAGGGTGATTATAGCTCACTCCTTTCTCTTGACACAGAATTAAAATTGCGGGTAATCAATGGGTAATGTATATACACTTAATAGCAGTCGAGATCCACTTAGCGACATGGAGTGTATCGAGGAGATATTTTCACTTCCAATATTTTGATTCGCGAAATTCTGAAATATCCTCGTGACTAATCAGTGCATGACTTCTTCAAGATCCAACGGTCTAAAATGGTTGATTCAACTGGCATGGATCTTAACCCTACATGTTTTTCCATCACTTTCAAAAATTTCTTCTTAAGAAGGATTTCTCCCGTTAAATCCTCCGTACTTGTTATTCCTTCAAAATTTGAATTCCTCAAAGGGATTTCTTCAACACTTAGTCAATTTCTGGTCCATTGAATTCCTTGCAACTGACCTCTTCACAGTATTACGAGAAAACTCATATTATTTCTCCAACATTTTCTCTAAGTCAAAGACTTCACATACTCATTCCTTTATGTATGCCTCTGCATGCAAAATTCAGCTATCTTACGATCTTCAAATTAGGAAGGACTCCCCACCACCACGCCTCCTTTCATTGATTATGCCCTTGCACCAACTTCACAGAAAATTATTCAAAACTTAGCAGAACTTATTCAATTATTCATTCATTGTGAACTTCATACATTCACAAAATTCATAACAACAATAAAATTGTAAAATAGTATCAACATTGTACAATTGGATGAATTTTCCTCTATTCATTTCAAAAACACATGATTACAATTGTTATCTTCTTACTAGGACACAAAAAATGAAAAAAATTGTGTATACTTAAGAGACACTCGGCTCTTCTTCCATATATCTAAGTTCTATCACCTTCTACTCTAGTGGTTATCTACTCAACTTAATTAAATGCAACCTAATGACTGTCGGGGAAAATATCCTACACGTAATATTTTATAGTTGTGTAAGGATTTACAATTGCTCCATCATTTCAAATGGTGGCGGAAGCTTCACAGCCTGGCTTCATTTGATGGCAGAAATTTAAAGATATACACCACTACAAAGTTGGTTAGAGTGATTTGGTTCTTTCAATGCTTAGAGATGTCAGACTCCTTCCCACCTTCACTACTTGACTTTGATAGCGTGCTCCTACATCGTACTCCTATGGCCAAAATATTCATGGAATCTTGTCCATGATCTCTTGCGTGTGCCATGCTTTAAAATATGGGGTCAGGTTACCAACTTGAATCTTCTAGCTGGGTGATCCTTCTAGTTCACTAAATATTGAGGGTGCATCTTTCTTATGGTTTTCCTTCCAAATCTCTATTCCAAAATTCTCTCCATCGAGGGTTTTCTACTATGGGCATCTATTCTTCCCTCTAAATCTCTTCCTAATCATATAATTCTCATGTGTCATCTACATTTATAAGAATGCAGTGCACAGCGTTGGAATTTGGTGATATTCCAACCTTGTGCGGCAACTCAATCTCATAAGCATTCTTTGCCAAATTTTCCTAAGGATCTTGCATGGTATTATCTTCTTCATCTTCAACTTATTATGTGTTCCTCTTGGAAACCTTTCCTTCATCAAATGAGATAAAACCTGATCTCCAACTTCAAAATTAACCTCCCTTCTTTGCCAATTCAACCCTATCCTTATAATTTTGATTACTATCTTGTATCTGTCTTCTAACTTGATCATGAAGTCTTTGCATTTTATATGAAAATATTACCCTTAGTATCTTAGAATTCCATCTTGATTCAATTCTCAATTTTGTAACTTCAGTTGCCTTCCATCTACTATCTCAAATGGACTTTTTCCAATGCTCATGTTAACTAAATTGTTATTAAAATTCTGCACAGTGTAGTCGATCCCTTGATGACCTTGTTTAATATTTAAACTCTATAACAAGTCTCCCGGACTCTTGTTCACCACTTCTATCTGAGGTGATATGTTGAACTAAAGAGATGAGTAGTTCCCAGCCTTTTCCATAGAGTCCTCCAAAGTGTCCTACAAACTTAGTGTCCCACTGTCTGAGACTATACTTGGGTAGTCCATGCAATCTCACAACTTCTCTGGAAAAAAAATGGCTATGTGTGTAGCATCACTAGTTTTCTAGCATGAGTATGAAATGTGCTATTTTATAAAATCTATTGACCAAGACAAATATGGAATCACTTCCTTCCGGGTTCTAGTTAATCCCAATACAAAATCCATACCTAATTGCATCTAGGGCACAGGAATGAACCAATGGTTGATAAAAACCCGATTATTTTTTTCTTTTTCTCTTTTGCATTTGACCAAATATTACATCGATCTACAAATTTGTTCACATCTTCCCTCATACACGGCTAATAATACAAACTATTTAGTACGTGCGATATTTTTCATGGGCGAAATGTCCGGCTAGACCTCCACTATGTTTTTCTTTCAACAAATTGTATCTCATTGAGCATCTTGGTATACACAATTGGCTTTGTTTTAAAACAACAAGTGATACGGATCAAATATTCTCCTTGAGTTTTTATCCACTCAACAAAGCGTTTCGCCTTCCATAATCCTTAGAGTAGGATGCTGCCGATACATTTCCTTAGGTGCTCAAACCCTAAGGTCTTCACTTGGAATTCTTGTATAACCAAAATCCTCTTGCTCAAAGCATTTTCAACTTTAATAGCACTTCCAAAAATGTTTAATGACAAAGTAAAATTATGCATGAATTTTACCCATTTAACATGCGTTCGATTCAACTTCTCTTGCCTAGTAATAAATTGCAAGATTTATTATCATTATACAAGACAAACTCTTTTGGAATTAAATAATGTCTCCATTTCTTTAAAGCTTGAATCCTTGCATAAAAATCCTTTTCATATGTAGATATTTCTCCTTGGTGTCATTCAACTTTCTTTGAAACAAGCAACTTGCCTATTATCTTGACTCAAAACTCCTCCAATGGCTATTCCACTTGCATCATATCTCTCCTGAAATGTCTTTTCAAAATCTAGTAGAGCGCCAATTGGTTCATTTGCAGTATATTATTTTTCAATACTATGGAACTTTCGACCTCCTCTGTCCAATTAAAGACTTATGTTTCTTTTTCAGAGTGTCCATTATGGTGCACATATACCACTAAAATTTACGATGGCACTCTATAAAAACTTGCTAACCCATGGAAAAATCTCACCTCAAATATGCTCCTTGGTGACGTCCATTCCCTGATTGCTTTCACCTTCTACGGATCCATCTTCAATTCGTTTGAGAAAATCACAAAACCCAAATATATGAGTTATGTCTTCATAAAAGAACTTTTCTTCAAGTTTATTAACAATTTTTTTTTTTTTTTTTTTTTTTTTTTTTTATAATTAAGATTGTTTTCAAGTATGTGTTCTTCCTCTTTTTTGTTGAAAACTAATATATCATCCGGATATACAATGACAAATTTACCCTTGAATTCCTTCAGTACTTCATTCAACAACCTCATGAAAGTTAACAGACATTTTTTCAATCCAAATGTACGACTAGCCACCATATTCAAACAAACCTTCATTTGTTTTGAATGTTGTCTTCCCATTCATCTCCCTTTCTCATTCTTATCATGGTATCCACTCTTCAGAGTCTATTTTGAAAAATGGTTGTTCCCTCAAACAAACCATCAAATGTGCATCATGGGTAAAGGAAATATATAATTGATGGTAATCTTATTGATGGCTCTGGAATGCGTACACATTCTCCATCCCCCATATTTTTTTGGAACAAATTAGATGATATACACAGGGCTTGGAGCTTTCCCGTACAAACATTTTATCCAACAATTCCTGAATTTGATTCTTAACTTCTTCACATTCTCTCGAGGTGTCAACCTAGACACTTCTTTATTTGCAGAGTGGCGTTTGGTATAAAGTCAATATGATGGCTAATACTCCTAATGGGTGGTAATGAGTGAGGTATCATCCACTACTATGTCGACAAAATTCTCTAAAAATTTATGGATGTCTTGAATTAAATCATCCATTAGGAGTATTAGTAAGGATAACTCTCGACTTCCTCACTACAACAAATTTCATTTCTTGATCTTTCTTAATTTCCTTCAAGGTTCTTTCCCACTCATGAGAAGTATTCTTGTGGTAGCTTCTTCCCTTTTTCTTTCTTCTCTTCTAATGGAAGTAACATGTGGGTTCTACCATTTTTTTCCAAAGTACAATTATTTTCCTCCCATCATGAATGGAATTCTATAGTACCATGGTCTCCCCAACAAATGTGGAAAACATATATAGGAATTAGATCACACAGAATCTCATCTTTATAACCTCCTATTTTAGATTCAACTTTACATTGTCGACTTACCATAACTTTGTACAGGTTCTTGTTGTTCTTTATGCAACCATGATACTTTATATGGGCTTGGGTGTGTAGTTGTCTCAAACTCCAATTTCTCCACCATCTTTGTAGATACTAAATTATCGGTACTCCCACTGTCTATAATCATCTTGCAAACTTTTTTCCTTTGTTTTACAAGCAATCCAAAACAACCTCTGGCTAACCTGGTTTTAGAATAACTTTCCTCATCACAAGTTTATGTCCTCCTTCTACTGCGTCTACTTCCACATTCTTCTGGGCCTTAGAAATGTGTTCTTCTCCTCCTCCTTCTTTATCCTCTCGAGGGCATTCCCAAGACATGTATCATGTCTTTCCCGCGAGAATAACATTTAACTCCACCTTCTCTACCTCTTCCTCTTTCTCGAGGAAAATAATTTCTCCCACCAAGCGGTCTTCTTTGGGAACTTCCTCCCTTTTCAAAGTGACCATATGATTTCTCATTCTCATCCTTATATTTCGGTGCCTTATCATAGACAATCCCCTTACCTCTATTTAAGCCTCTTCTTTTGTTTCGCTGACTCTGGTTTCTGACCAACTTTTCTTCTACCTTCAATGCAATCCGATAAGAATCTTCCACTATCCTTACGGTCATCATCACTAATCTCATCTGGATTTCTAACTCAAGCCATTTATATACACGGAAACTTTTTCACATCATCCTTTCTCACTTTGTCGGTCCAGATATTCAACCTATAAAATTCTTTTGTGTACTCTTTTCATTGTCCTTACTCATACATCTCGAGGTTAACCTTCACCTGAACATATTTATCTATTAATCCTTAGGTATGAATTTTGCCTTCAATTTGACCACCATTCTATCCCAATTATTTATCTTCTATTTTCCTTTGCTCCTCTCACGCCTCTGATTCGTCCATACGATGTTGCATGTTCTATGTCCCATTTGACAACATGTCTCGCCTTCTTTCCTCCATCGACATCTTCATGAGTCAAAATACTTGTCCATGGATATTATCCAATATAGCATCTCGACATCCAATTTACCTTCATACATTTGGACGTCTATATTTTCTCTAGCTCCCAACTTCATAACAGCTTTCAAGAAGCGTTTGTTGCCCGCATATTCCCCTGTAACTTCTTCAACTTCTATTTATTCACTCTCCGCATCACTAACGTCTCAAGTAGTAGATGTTATCTTTTTCATTGCTTCCATCGCTTCCAACCTTAAGCGAAGCTCTCTCATCTCTCTTCCTACAACACAATTTACTTTAAGGTGGATCTACATGTATCCTTAGCTGGCATTATTTCAATTTGTTCTAACATTACAAATTTGAGTTTTTGGAGACTCATTACCATGAAGATTGTAGACCTCCTTCTTAAGGGTTGCATGACCTCCTAGTATAGGATATTTCAAGACTCTGACGGAATGGCTCTTTGGTCCCCACTAGAACCTTCAACGACTAAAACCATAGGTCCTTTTACGAAACTCCACATGAGTGAACTAGCGCAATGTAATATTCCCTCTCATATGACCATTGGCGATGACCACAAAGCCTAACCAAGGCACTTCTCACTTCATGACCGCCGGGTATTTGTTGTGAGTCCAACCCGACTCTCACGACCTTAGAACTTTCGGAATAGTGCTTAAGCGAATGCTAGCTCCTTCCTTAACTTGTATCTATGTGATCTCCGGATGACTTGGTGCTCAACCCTTAGAACGTTTTGGGAGACTTCATGTTTCCGCAAAGTTGGGTGATAAGCTCACCTCCTTTTCTCCCAACTTTCGTCAATTCAAATTCTCCTGGATAAGCCGGTCATATCTCTCCGCGCCTTAGCCGGTTTGAGAATCCACTTCACAACAGATGTGTCGGGAGATTTCAGTTCCAATATTCATTGAGGAATTCCGAAAGATCCTCGTGACTAATAAGTGCACGAATTCTCCAAGATCTAACGGTCTAAAATGGTTGATTCCTCAGGATTTTACCCACGCTTAATCTTGTCCATCTTTTCGAAAATTTCTTCTTGAAGGATTTCTCCTACTAAATCCTCTGTACTTGTTCTTCCTTAGAACTTTGAAGATTCTCGAAGGTTTCTAAACTTAGTCTATTTTTACATCATGTTCACTTTGCAAATGACCTCTTCACCATATTACAATAAAATCCATATTATTTCTCCAACTTTTTCTCCAAGTCAAATACTTCACATACACTCCGCTAAGCAATATGCACACTGCATACAAAAGTTGCCAGCTATCTCTTCGAGCCGAGTCAAAGACTCCCCACGCTCCTTGTGTTGGGTATGCCTCCTTGCATAACTTCTGGAGAAACATGAAACTTATTCAATTATTCATTCACCATGAACTTCATACATTCAAAAAATTCATAACAATAGTAAAACTGTAAAATAGTATCAAGACTTTACAATTGGATGAATTTTCCTCTTTTCTATTCATTCAAAAACACATGATTACAGTTGCTATCTTCTTACAAACACAAAAAAAAGAGCATTGTGGAGACCAGAGCACTCCACCTTTCTATCTTATCTAAGTTATATCACCTTCTACTCCAGTGGTTACCTACTTGGCTTAATTAAATGAAACCTAATGCCTAATCAGGGAAAATATCCTACACATGTAATATATTACCTTGTGTAAGTATTTGATAAGCTGTTGTTTCCAAATGGTGGACCAACACACATGCAACAATTTGAATTAGCGAAATTCAAAATCTCCCACTGCTACCAAAACAGTTTGAAGTCGGTTACAGTTGTTTTCATCGCATGAAATTGCTCGAGGTTAAGCTGCCTTTTCTTTTCTTGATTTTATAGCGATTCTCCTACATCATACTCAAGTAGTTTTAAAATTTAATCTTGGGTCATTTTATTTTGAGTTACACTCGAGTAGGAAAATAGGGTTTGTGGCCAATCCACAGGGAAACTAAAGATCTAAAAGCGGGTGTTGAGGGTAAAAACATCATAACTAGCTATATGAGATCAAATCTTTGATGAATGGGTATTGGGATTGTATACAATATATATTATTTTTGTTCAGATGCATACAAAAAAATGTACATTAGGCATGCTCACTAGGATTAAGCTCTCTTGAATAAACTAGAATTCAACAAGTTATGACATTTTTCTATAAAATCTTTTTGCGAGAGGTTCCAAGTAGTGAAACCTAGAGGAATTTCACAAAAAGACATTGAATAATTTATTTATTTGTTCTGGGTACATAGTTATGATTATTTCAAGTTATGATTGTTGACTAATCCAAAATTAGTCATGGCGAGACTAAAGTAAGTTTGATGAAAATGGTAGTCTCATACAAAAGTTAAGGAAGGTTTTGAGGCATGTGATCATATGCTAGGTCTATTCTGATTTACAAATCTGTTTTGGATGATGAAATTGATGAGGGATTTTTGGTTAAGGTACATATTTATGGATTGCGAGACAAGTAGTTGATGAGTTGGAACATACATGAAGAGTATAGTTGATGAGTCATATTTTATGTGCATTTGATGCATTATTGGTGCATATTTTTATTGACATGGATGATGACTGAATTGATGATGCAGGTTGAAGTGCGAGGTTGGTGCATGGTTGATTCTGGAGTTGTTTGGGCGGGTTATTGTGACAGAGGCTATTTGTCTGAGTTATTGTGATAGGTTATTTGTATAGTTTGATGCATGGGTTTGATGCATTTTGTTTATATTCTGAGTTGATGTAGCCTGAGGTTATTGAGTACGAGGTTATTCTGAGGTTGATTCTGAGGTTGATTGGTACAAGTTTACATGAGTATATCATAGTGATAATTAATGACAGTGGTTTCATCATTCTACTTATAAGTTAGGGAGGTTGGATGGGAAAAGGACAGGAGGTTGTAGCCCTGCTTTTTGTTTGTATCTGGAGAACATAGGGGTTGTAGACTCCCTTAGAATTTGGGAGTTGGAGCTTCCTTCAGGTTGTAGCAGCACAGAAAATAGGGGATTGGAGCCTCCTTCACCACATTTTAACTAGAAACAAAGAAGTTGGTGCTTCCAATGAATGTAATTCTTGAACATATAGCCAAAGAATGTTTGTGGTTTTTATCTCTCTTTGGGTTTCCATGTAAAACATTAGTTGCCTTTGTGTATGTGTATGATTTCTCATTTTGTTCATTGTTTTATTTACTCACGCAACTATTGGATGATAATGCACATTGATATAACACTTTGTTTGTGTTTAAAAAGGATTATTTATCTATTACTGATTCACCCCCCTCTCACGTAATCCAACATTTTTCACATTTTATAAATTGATGAAGATATCTGTATACCTCCCAAATCATGGTGCAGTAACCAATCACTTTCTTAATTTATGGTTTGAGGTTGAACTAATTACCTAATGTTAGTTAGAATCAGTTCAATATAATTTCATGCTATTAATTTATACATTGATTTAAATTTATATGTATATTCTTAATACTATTTGAGGAAGGTTACTTTTATGTTTGTGTGCAGATCTAAAGGGAAGATTGGAGCTATGAGAATATCATTTCAATTGTTCACGAAAGAACTGTTAAAGTGCCCGGGCATGTATTTATAGTAGCTGTATGACCATAATTATTATTTGTGTTGCATTGTGGGTATAGGGGGGTCACAAGGGAGGTTGCATAAGGGTTGGATCCCCCCCTACCCGGAGTGTCACAGGGGGTGGTTTTTTTTGTCTATTTTTAGTGATGTTTTGACACATGGTTTTCATCAATGGTTTTCTAAGTCTGGATTAAGGAATTAGGGTTGTGAGCTAATATGAGTCAATGGATTAGGAGTTTTAGTACACAATATAGCCATAAATATTGTATTTTAAAAATGAATAATATGAATAAATAATGAAAAGGTAAGAGTGAAACCTATAAACAATTTGTTGGTTTTATAGGTTTGTTTCCATGGTGTTAAATCTCGTATATGTGTGTATGTATTTGGTAATATTTTCACCTTTGAGAATCCATTTTCAATAATTAATTGTACAAGGTTAAAATCTACATTTAGTATCAGATAAATTATCGTCTTTAGGGGGACACCTTTGTGGTTAGGGTTTTAGATCGGGTCTTGATAAACCTTATTCTGATAGGATCTACTGCTTGGTGATATTTCTTATATTGAAAAGGAAATGGAAAGCAATTCAAAATAGAAAGTTACCAAAAATTTAATGGGAAAATGTTTGAGTTATGGAAGCTCAATACAGGTATATTGGTGGAGAGACAAGATCGTGGATCATTATTATCTGAGTGCACACCTACAAAGAGATATTGTAAAATATTGGAAAAATTTGGATTGGAAGATGAAGAGCACAATCTGGTTGCATGCCATAGATTTAGTATTACTAAATGTATGAGGGGAACATACATCCAAGGTATTATGGAATAAGTTAGTGGCTTTGTATCAATCTAATTACCTAGTAAACAAACATTTCCTGTGGAAGAATCTTTATCACCTAAGGATGAAAAATGGAGACTCTA
Organism: Picea sitchensis; assembly: GCA_010110895.2. Lineage (NCBI taxonomy): Eukaryota > Viridiplantae > Streptophyta > Pinopsida > Pinales > Pinaceae > Picea > Picea sitchensis. The sequence goes on along the minus strand of SNQJ01S0200081.1, from coordinate 13,589 downwards.
TGACAGAGCATCTAAGCATTTAATATTGTGATAAATTAGGGTTGTTAATATAGATGTGTCTTTATATAGAAGATAAGCATTATCATTTTATTACATTTGCAGAGATAGTCTAGTTTATCAATTGGAAATAATCTACAGCTACTTTAAGCTTCAATGATGTGGTCTCATCCTTGTTGTTGGAGAAGATGAGGCAGAAAAACATGTCAAATCCATAGCACATGAATTATTTTCAAGAGAATGCTCCCAAGATAGAAATAGATCTAAGTACTCAAATGGGATATCTAAGTCTAAGGGAAAATATAAGTCTCAAAGAAATTTTGTAAAGTTACCCTAGACATGTGGAAAAGAAGGGAATTACAAGAAACAATGTAAATCCAAAAGTGTGAGAGATGGAAAGGATTTGATGATGCTCCTATTGTAGAAGAAAAAACCTCCACGAATGAAGGAAGGGATATGTACTTGAATTATTCAAGAACACATGCATATCATGATGCATGGTTGGTTGACTCATGTGCATCCTCTCATATGACTCCTCATAGCCAGTGGTTCTGTGGCAATGAAAGGTATAATGGAGGTGATGTTTTCTAGGTGATGAATTGACAACCAAAATAATAGGGGATGAGGAAAATTCAAGTTGAATATCATGGATGGAAGGATTAGAATGCTGCATGGTGTTCTGCACATCCTAGAGTTGGCCATAAATTTGATTTTTGTAAGAAAAATGGGCGATCACGGTAAAAACCATGTTTGAGAAAGAAGCCTATGGGATGGTTCGAGGGGAAATGGAGTTGTTGAAAGGAATTTAGTTGGAAATATGTATAAGATCTTAGGGAGAGGCGGTATTAGTGACGAGTGAAATAGTTATTTTGTTCTTAAGATTAGAACTGAAGAAGAAAAATCATACAGACTTTGGAGAAAATACTATGATGTGTCATCAAAGACTAGGGAATATCGAAGAGAAGGGTCTTTGACTTTTACATGGTAAAGGTATGGTTGACAGTGTGTCCAATTTATCTCTAGATTTTTATTTCTAAGAACATTTTGTATATGGGAAGAAAAAAATCAAGTAAGATTATCCTCTGGTGCAAAGAGGGGCTGGAGGAATTTCCTGATTAGTCACCTAATGATGTGTTTGGACTTGTGTTGTTTCCATCACTAGGTAAATATGTATTATGTTTCATTTTGTAGATGAGTTCTCAAAGGGAATACATGGTTTATTTCCTTAGGAAGAAATGTGAATCATACGACAAATTCAAAGAGGTTAAGGATATTATGGAGAATCGGACAAAGAAAATAATTAAAGTGTTGAGAGCAGGATAATGGTGGAGAATTCTATGGAAATGAATTCAAGGAATCACGTAAGAAGTGCAGTATAGAAAATAAGAAGACTACTCCTACACACCTAAGTGTAATGGATTTGCAGAAAAGATGAATAGTACATTGATGGAAAAGGAAAGGAGCATGCTGGAGTGGTGTTGGTTTAGGATAGGAATTATGGGTAGAGAGGAAATGGATGTGCATGTTACTTGGTCAATTGATCACCCTCGTCAACGTTAGATGACAAGACTCCATGTGAGATATGGATTGGTAAGAAACCATATCTTACATATCTCAAGGTTTTTGGTTGTGATACATATGCTCATGTGCCTAAGGGAGAAAACAATATTAAAGTTGGATAAAAGGTTGAAAAGTGTATCTTTATTGGGTATAAAGATGGTATGAAGGTTATCAACTTTGGAACCGAGAAACTAAGAAGGTAGTGTATAGCGAGATGTGGTATTTAGAAATCAAGATGTTGTCAAATAGAATTCCTACCAAGGGAGGAATAACCAGGGAAAATAGAGGTTGAATTGAAGGATAATGAATCGAGGAATCTGAGAAGAATGGATTAAAAAGAATAAGAGTCTCATACTCCAATATTGAAATCGGTTAGGAAATAAGGAGACCGAGAAGGTATACTCCACCTTATTTTTGCTCATTTTTTTCTTTATTTATCACTAATTATTATCCTAGAACTATTAGGGAGGCAATGGATTAAGAGGATAGAGTAAGCGATGGAAAAAGGCCATGGTGGAATAAATTTCAACCTTGGACAAAGATGAGAGCTTAAGGATCTGAGTGGAGTTTCCACTAGAAGAAATCTCGTGCTTGAAAATGGGTGACTTTAAGAGAAGAAGTTGAATCTGATGGGTGTTTAAGAAGAAGTTGAATGCAGAAGGAAAACTGGAGAAATAAAAAGCATGGTTAGTAGCAGAAGGTTGTTCCCAAGTAGAGAGAATTGACTTTGGTGAAATTTTTTCTCTTGTTTCCAAGTTAGTTTCTATTAGATTTATTTTATCTATTGTTGTTGCTTTTGATTTTGAAGTAGAACAGATGGATAGGAAGATAGAATTCCTACACGAGGATTTGGAATAAGAAATCTACATGAAGCATCCATAATGCTTTGTGGTGAAGGGAAACAAATATTTGGTATGCAGGCTAAAAAAAGTCCCTATACAGGTTAAAACGATCACCAAGGATGTGGTATAAAAAAATTGATACTTATATGTTGGGACTTGGCTTCACAAGGTGCAAAGATGATCATTGTGTGTATTTCAAATTAGTCTGTGATCATCTTATTTATTTGGTCTTGTATGTGGATCATATGTTGTTGAAAGGAAACGACAAGGAGATTATCCAGGATGTGAAAACACAGTTGTCCTCTAAATTTGACATGAAGGATCTCGGTGTTGAAATTTTCATTTTGGGCATGGAAATTAAAAGAGATCGGGCAAACAGGAAACCCTGGTTAAATTAGAGAAAATATGTCAAGATAATACTATAGATGTTTAATATGCAAGACTATAAACTAGTCAGGGTTTCTATTCATGTAGGTGTAAATTTATCTACAAATTAGTGTCCTAAGACACATGAAGAGAAAGAGGACATGTACCATGTTCCATATGCTACTGTGGTTGGTAGTTTGATGTATGCAATGGTATGTGTTGGATTACTGAGAAGGTGGGTGAATCAGTAATAGAGCAATTTAATCCTTTTTAACCATATAATCCAAGTGTTATAGCAATGAAGCATTATCATCCAATAACTACAGAGTAAATAAGCAATGAACAAATGAACAAACATACACATACACAGTACACTAGTGTTTTATGTGGAAACCCAAATCAGGAGAAAATCACAGAATGTTTTTTCTTATATGTATTGAAGAATTGCATTCATTGGAAGCACCAACTTCCTTTGTAATCCAGCTGCAACTGGAAAGAGGCTCCAACCCCCTAGTTTCTCAGGCTACAACCTAAGGGAAGCTCTAACTCCCCAATTCTTTGGCTACAACCAGAATGAGGCTACAACCTCCTATGTTCTCTGGCTACAACCGGAAGGTGGCTACAACCACCTGTCCTTGCCTCATCCTGCCACCCTGAAGTAGAAGTAGAATGATGGAACCATTGTCAACCTGTCACTATGAGATATATTGATTTAAAACTGTACAAATAAATCTGAACCATGCATCAGCCATGCATCAACCTGTACCTCAACCTGTAATCAACCTGTACCATAAACAAGTGCATCAACCATTCACCAACCTGTACCAAATAACCTCAATCAACCCGTACCATAAACAAGTGCATCCAAACATGTACCAAGTATGTACCAATCATGTGTCAACTACTCATCAACTATGACTCATCAATATGTACCAACATCATTAACTATACACCTCATGTATGTGCCAACTCATCAACTACTTGTCTCAACCATGTACTCAACATGTACCTCAACCAAAATCCCTCATCAATTTCATCATCCAAATCTGATTTGTATATCTGTAATAGACCTAGTGTATATAATCACATTCCTTCAAAGCTTCCTTAACTTCAACAACAAGAGACTCTCATTTTCATCGAACTTTTCTTTAGTCTCACATGCCTAGTTTTGGATTAGTCAACAACCCTAACTTGAAGTAATCATAACTTTGTACCCATAATGTATAAAAATATGAAACTAATACATAATGTTCTTCAGTGTGTTTTATGCAATTCCTCTAGGTTTCACTACTTGGAACCTCTTAGAAAATGATTTATAGCAAAAATGGCATACCTTGTTGAATTCTGGCTTATTCTACAAAGCGACCTTGTAGAGAGTTCCCCACAAAAAATATTTTTTGAATTGATATGAAACTATTACAGAACATACTATAGACTGTAACCTAACCAACACATTTGGTTTCATGGAATTTGGATCTGTTATGAAGAAGTTATGACGTGTTTACCCGAAAAACCTATTTTGACTAGTTTCAGGACTAGCCACAAACCCTATTTTCCACGACGTGTAACTCTAAAACTACAATGACCCACAAGCTGAATTTTTTACCACGGATACTTGGATATGTTTTCTAAATGGAATAGAAATTTCATGGTATGAATCATTATATAAAACAAGTTATAGCAAAAATGGTGAGATGCCCTATAAATAACATACCTTAGAAAGCACCATCAAAAGAATTTATCCTTCCTTCCATTTCAGCCTTATTTTCTTCATCTTCCTTCAGAATTTTGGCTTATATATCCTTGGTTACCTTAGATACCTATATATATTCAATATTCTCAAGTGTGATTAAAATGAGAGAGTCTTTCCTCTTATTTATACTCTCCAAGTAGCTTCCTTAAAAACATCTTCTAGGTCACTTGGCCCCACTTTCCTTATTTTAGGGTTAACCTACTTCTAATTT
>SNQJ01S0200080.1:0-17007 GCA_010110895.2 Picea sitchensis | reverse complement strand
TTTCATCCTGTATCTATCACATTGCTTATTGAATTGAATCAGATAGTTAAAGAAGTACTAACCCTTTGAGTTATAGCCTGCAAAAATATATATTGGTTGTTATCATCTTGTTCCGGGTAGGTGTTTTCAACAGGGCCTACACTTCTTTTATTGGCTGATTAGTCGGACTATCTGATACTGGTGGTAACCTACGAGGAGGAAAATCTTAACACTTGACCTTGTATCCTTTGCCTCTTCAAACCCCAGGTTACCGGGGACGTCTCCCCCGGGCTAACCTCCCTAAACAGAAAGAACCTCCCCATCGAGGTGACATTGGGTGGGGAAGGTTCCTGTTACGCCAGTTTGTCCTCTATCTTATAGCCTGTGACCTAAAATACAAACTGCGCGATAACAGGGACTTCTTGTTGGCTGGGGGGCGTACATCCTTAATAGACTGGACCCTCTCAGGATCTACAGAGATTCCTCCTTCCGAGGCTCTATGTCCCAAAAGTTTCCCTTTATCTATCCCGAAGATAGATTTCTTAGGGTTCAAGGAGATACCATATTTTCTACATCGCTAAAAAACAATTCTAAGGTGTGATATGTGATCTTTCCTCTCTTTCGATACGATTGTGAGATCATCTTGGTAAATCTCTATGATTTTCTGAATAAGGTCCCTAAAGGCAAAATCCATCGCCCTTTGAAAGGTAGCCTCGGCATTCATAAGGCCAAACGACATTCTCAAATACATAAATGTTCCCCATGGTGTGGTAAACGTCGTTTTAAGCTGATCTTCTCTCTTGAGCAAGACCTGGTTTTATCCAGAAAATCCATCTAACATGGACATCATCCCTGCCCCTGTAACCCTTTGTAAAAAATGTTCCATATTTGGGAGGGGATAGTTGTTTAAGGTTTCGAAAATCTACACACAAGTGGATATCACCACTTTTCTTTCGGACAACTACCAAATTTGACATCCATGACGAGTATCTGATGGGAGCTATGATGCCAGCATCGACCATCTTTTGGAGTTCCTTTTGTATCCGGTTTGCCAATTTTGGGTTTGCTATCCCCTAGCCTAGGGATAACTAAGGAGATTATGTCTCAAGGTCCACAGGTCCTAGACATGGAGTACCGAGAGCCATATTGACTTGAGCCTGGCCTTGGAGGGCCTATCTTTCTTCTTCAACGCCTCCATCCTGTCAGCAGCAGCAACATCCATCCCATCGGCTTGGTCCTTCAGTAACAGTGGGTCTTGTTCCATGAGGTAATGAGTCCGGGTATCATGATATGTGTCACTTTGATTCTCAAAACATTTGAATATGTGCATTTAATTCTTTTTGCTTCATGGTGTGTGCTTGGACTTTATACCTTTCCACTTGTCCACACCTGGGGGGAATGACATGATGCCCTAGCAAGTTGGTTCCCTTAGGATTTGAGTTGCCACTAGGTGGGTTCATGAAAGTTCATCGTCCATTCCCACCATACTTATAACTTTTCATCATTTTCTCTCTCATCCATCCCCTGCATTGGTTCAGGCATTGTGTTTTCCAAGCTAGCAAAGGGTTGTACCTTGCCTTGTGGGAAGAAGGGGCTAAAGGCCCAAAGGGTAAAAGTAGCTGGAAAAAGATAAAAGCCAAAAGAACAAAACCTTCAGATGCTTCGCCCAGGGATTCCCGAGAAAGCAACAAAAGGCTTCTCAGCAAGAAATGGAGGAACCCATAAAATAATAAAATCATGACCTAGTTGGAGGATAGGGGGTCTCATCACGAGCCAGCCTATTAGGTCCATGGGCATGTAGCGGTATGACACTACCATTCATCTTGTCACCACGCCAGGGTAGTGGCTCTTGGTGGCATAGCCAAGAGAAAGGGGGTCTCATCACGAGCCAACCTTCTCATCTCTGTGAAATGCTTGTGGGTAACACTGTCACCACTGGTCACCACACCAGGGTAGTGTCCCCCAACTATTCTCTTGAAAGAAAAAGAAATAAGATAAAAAGGTAAAAGGCATTGAATGGGCTTGGAAACATTTGCATCCATGACAAGGTGCAACTCACCCTCTTCAGAGGCACCCACAGGTAAGCCATACATTTCCCTATCATCACTGCAGCCACTGCTCAAACATCCCCATACCACCTCATCCACTTACATGACCTGGATTGGTCTTCACTTGGAAACATCCCACGTCCAATGAGAATTAGCCCAATAGGACCTCCTGAAAACCCTCTCCAAACCTGGCTTGTGGAATAGCATAACATCTTTGAGCACTTGTCTGGGAAAGGGGGGTTTTATGCACATGTTTAGATAACTTGATTATTGGACGTGATTGGCATTGCTATGATCCCTGTGACTTATGAGCCCGTGGAGGGCGTACTTGTTGTTGTTGCAGGTCCACACTCGACGAAAAGGTACACATGGGGAGATGATTAGTTCGGATCTCCATAGGGCTAAAAGCCCACCAGATGGATGTTGACACCCCATCCAGGGGCAGACAAATATCAGAGGCTTGCATTGGAGAGAGAGGAGGATGTTCCACCAGAGACAACCTGGCAGGCTTGGACCCAGGGGGGTCTTGCCATCCCACTATGATGTTGGTCTTGGAAGGCCCATGATGTCACCTAGTGTTAGATGGACACGATGGAGCCAGTTGTCTGCCAAGTGGCACGTGTGGATTGATCCAGATGCCTTGGGAGGCCTAACGTTTTGCTCCTGGAGGCCAACGTTTCACCTAGGAGGCCCAACGTCAACCTAGAAGGGCACGATGTCACCTCTCTTGCTTGATTTAGGTTTTAATTTGTCAATTTTATGTAAAAATTGGATATTTCATGTAAACTGGCCATGTCAACCTTTTTTGACCTAATTTTGTAATTAAAGGTCATTGTAACTGTATAAATAAGGGGTTTTGCCCTTATATTTTTCATCATCTTTTAGTCACATGAAGTGAGGTCTGAAATTTGTGCCCTACTTAGGGTTTATTGGTTGAAATTTGGTGCGCACTTCTTGAAGGAGGCTAATTTTGGTGTATTTTGGCATTTTTCTTGGTGGAAAGTCTTCAACTAGGCCTATTGCTAGATTATTCTTGGTGAATGTAACTAAATTTCTGCAATTCTTCTTTATTTTGAATGGTTATGGTACATTTACTTTGCATTTCTTCCAAGATTATGGAATTGCTAGGCTAAAACCCTAGGAGGTCAAAGCACATGTTATTGTTCTTGCCTTAACAACTTTTTTCACCAACTAGATTATGCTAGAAACCCTACCTCTTGAAGCATTGTGCTAGAGCCCTGCCATTGCAACACCCTAGCATCACTTGCTTCATCAAGCTGTCATTTACTTCATCCTTGAACTAAAGAAGGAGGAAAACCGCTAGGGCCTAGGGTTACCTACTTCCTAGTGGCCATTTTCCTCCTAGGATTTAGAGATTGAGGCCTTGGGTTACCAACACCTCAATCATTGATCTTCTTGTCTCTAGGTCTCACATTATCATTTGTTCCTTCAAGTTTGCTGCTGCAAAGTGACTCCATTATCCCTAAAAAGCACTGATTTAGACCTTGAAATTGAGTGATTGATGAAACCAACCCTTAAATCGTCTACCTCAAGCAACCTACTAACTTTTTCTAACCCTAGAGTAGACTAATTTACTAACCTACTTTCTGTTGTTACAAAAGTAAGCTACAACCATTTATTACAGCAGTAAAAGCACTTAAAAGCAATTGCAAAAGTTGAGTTTTACATTGCCTGATTAGCTTCTGACAATTGCTAGTACATTGCTATTATTGGGTTATTCTTTTTGGTCATTGTGAAGCTCCTTTAAGGCATGTATTGTGAAGCTATTATCTTGTAAACATTGCTGTTATAAAATTTTGTTTGCTTCATCTAGCATCAACTTATTGCTTTTATTGACTAGTCCAAGGTTTATGAAGCACTACCATCAAATTTGTACTTGCAAAGATATTGTTTTCTTGTTGCTTTGTTCTGGGCAGGTACATCTAAGTACACCATTGGTTCATTGATTAAAACCTTGGGACTTTCTGATCAATGTGACTTGTGAGAGGGGATACCTTTTATTGACATTTTAACCTTTGCCTTCTCAAACCCCAGGTCACTGGGGACGTCTCCCCTGGGCCATCATCCCTAAATAGAAAGAGGTATCTTATTAAGGTGACAGTGATAGGATAACCTCATGTTTCGTCAATTTGCCTTCCCTTAGCCTTTCCCTTCGGGACAAGTACATATTGCGCGATAACAGGGTTGATATGTCTTAGCTTTTGTCGGAAAGGTTTAGCTCCATCTGTCAAAGGTATAGCATGTTGGATGACATCACCCCTATAAGCCTTTAGTTCATCATAATTCCAAGCGAAGGTATCCTTGAATTCTCTTATGAGATCCAAAATTTCCACCCTTTCCTTTTCCTATTTTGACCATCCTTGGATCCATCTCTGTGCCAATGTTGAATTCTAGGGCTTCATCCACTTGCTTGTTGGGTTTCTTTCCCTTGAAAACATCGTGTCTATCAAAGTGATGTTCTAAAGGGACACATCCTTTTGGCAAGGTGTTATTTTGGAGGTTGACCACATCTAGGTTCATGGAATCAGCTAGGAAGTTTACTTGTGAATCAGTGAATTCTCTGTTGTTTTCCATGAATCTAATGATTTGGTCATCATCTTCAAAGACTTGCCAATGTTCCAAGTTATCAAGGATCGAAGGTTTAAACAAGACTTCCATTTTGCATAGGTTTTGGAGTGGGCCATCACAAGGTTGTAGGATGGAAGCGGAAATAACCAGGGCATCTGCCACGTAGTTTTCGTCTTGGGGAACTGCTTTGATTGTCACCATTTCCAAGGTTTTGCAATGGATCGTGCAAAGTCACGATACTTTTTTAGCCTCTCATTCTTAGCAGCAAAGTCTATTAACACTTGTGACACTATCATGTCTGAGTCCCCTATCACCCTTAGGTGTGTGATACCTTTATTGATTGCCATGTTGAGACCTAGGATCAAAGCTTCGTATTCGGCCACGTTGTTTGTGCAATGATATTCGAGTCTATAGGAATAATAGAAGGTCTCCTTGGATGGGGTTGTTAAGACAATACCTACCCCTGAGCCAGAACTCGAATGGGCTCTGTCAAACTCTAAAGTCCACATTCCCTCAGGTGTCTTGGTAGTTTCACCTTCTGAACTTGCCTCTTGGATGAACCAATTCTCAATGTCATTATTAACACATAGGAGCTGATCATCTGGTTCACCAAGGGTCTCATTTAGGCATCCACTAATGGGTTCTTTGTGAAGGGTAAAGAATCCTCCTTGAGGTATGATAGCTTCGGACCCTTGGTTTTGGAAACTTCCGGTCAAGTTTTCTACAAGGTCCTTACGGAGTATGATCCCCCAATTGCTTAGAGCATCTATCACCAATACATCAATAGTAAAAGGAGCATCGGGGCAAGCGTGGAAAGCAACACTTAGATCCTTAATAATGCCCTTTGTAAAGTCGTCTTGTGTGTTTGGCTGTGATATGCTTAGACCTAGTTGGTGCATGACTCTTTCAGTCATAATATTAGTAGGAGCATCTAAAACACAGTTATGGAGAAAGGAGTCATTTACTTGGAGGGTAACATAAAAAGGTGTAGTTTCCCCATACTTTGGTCCTGTTATCGCACAGTTTGTAGGAAGGGTTTAGGTTAGCTTGAGTCAAGGCTTCAAACTGGCGTAACAGGAGCTTCCCCACCCACTGTCACCTCGATGGGGAGCTCTTTCTATTTAGGGTGGCTAATCCCAAGGGAGACGTCCGGGGAGCTCTTCGGCCTAGGGTGGCTAATCCCAAGGGAGACGCCCCTAGTAACTGGGGCTCAAGGAGAAGGACCGCGGTTAAAGCTTCAAAGGTTAAGGATAGGCTTCCCTTCACATACACGCCAATATGATAGTCGAGGGAGAAGACTTCCAATCGAAAGTGGCACTTGTTTAAGTAGACAAGACAAATAAAGCTAGAACGTGCTGCATTGGTTAATACCACAATTTAATGACCATCTTTAAATATATGAGCAATGATAAGAGTACTATTGACTTAAGTCAATGATTGCGTGAAAGTTATATTAAACGCCACTTTCACAATACGCAGATAATAACATCTAATGTAAAGTCAAAATTCCTTTATTATCACAATGCAAACTTGCTCATATAAATATTGCTGTCATACACTATTGCAGAAATAGGGTGACGCCAACCCTAGAATCAGTTAGTTTGAGAGACAAAGAGCAAGACGCTTTGTCAAATAAGCTTATCGAATGTGATCAATAACTCAAGGTCTATCAAAAATATGACAATGCCACAACGTTGTAATAAAAACAAGGGTTCAAAATAGGTGTGACGTCACCTATAATGCTGTTGTTCTAGGTTAGGGTTAGCTAGTCAAAGAGGTAGACGCTTTGACAACTTCAACCAATGAAATTGCATACAACCTCTATGGCTATCAAGGGATGACCTAGCCGCAACTTTTGGGAGCAAACAAGAGTTCAGGCCATGACGCCATCACCAAACTAGGTTAGTAGACGCTAGGTTAGTGGTTTCTCACAAATCAAGAAAGTTTGAAGAGTTGTTTTAACACCAAAAAGCTCAACGCTGCATAAACTAGTGCCTTAAAAGTCTTGAGTCAAGGAGTAAGGTTAATGGGTTTGGGAGAATCTAAATCTAAGGACTTGGAGAGCTGCTGTACTTTGATGGTGTTGCCATGGCAAGGCCACCAAGTCAAACCCCTAAGGGAGGAGCATGAGGCTCATTCCGGTAGAAGCTAAAGCTAGGCCTCATGCTCTCCCTCTTCCTTAGAACTCTTTTGGCAAAACGGCTAGCTTTAAATACAAGTCTAGGGCTGGCGTGCAAGTTGCTTGGGGACAAGGCTTTTTCAAACCCTAAGAGTCCAAAACCCTAGGGTGTAAACCTCAATTAGGGGCTCTGGGACGGTCTCCTCTTTTCAACTTCTATCCAAAACTAACCTAGAAAAAAGAATGGCTAGTGTAGCTATGGCTAGGCTAAACTTTCTCTTTAATCAATGGCTAAACTAGTTTTGTCATGGGGACATGAAGCCAATGACCTACTTCAGTGTGTTGGCTCCCTAGGGTTTCTCAATGATGAAGCATTATAATAACAATGTAACTTATTCATGCAAGATATTTAATCAACAACCATTCAATCAAGAAGTTTTGATGAAGAAACACTTACAAAATTCATGAAAGAGCTTATCATACCCTAGTTGTAAACCTTCCAATGACAAAAAACACCATATGCATGCCAAAATGATCCTCCTCAAGTGTAGCTACCACCCAAGAGCAAATATCCAAGACAAGAGATAAAAAGAGTCACTCTCATAAGAGAGCAAGTTGTGTTAGTGTCCAAATGAGGGTAACGTCCTCAATTTATATCATCATCCTCATGACCTCCTTTAATTAACAAAATAGGTCATTAAACAAATTCTATTGCTATCGACTTACAATATTTCATTATTTGTCACTTTAAAATGCTAAAATGTCAAAATAGAGCTAAAATGGACGCCAAGCTCCCTCCTGGGGAGACGCGGTTCTGGGCATGATCAAGATCGTGAGAGGCGAAACGTTGGCCCCTCCGCCTCTCGCATTGCCACACGTGCCGCATCGGGTCCAAACACTGCCACATCCTCCTTCCGTGAAACGCCTTCCCCCTGCATGCCCCCGCCTATCAAAGCCATCATACCACCGGCAGGGGCTGATCCCCATAGGCAAATCTCTGCCAAAGCCAGCCTTGTGACGAGCCCTTCTTCTCCATGCAAGGGCTCACAATAACTCTGGCCCGCTTAATCTCAAGAATCCATCCGATGGGCTCAAATTTCCATGGAGGTCCTGAGCTAATCATCTCCCCATGTGCACCGCATCCTCCTCGTACTGGCCCTCACGCATGGTCCTCGTGACATCAAAGACTACGCTTCCATGGGCTCAATGTATCCTAGATATCATAGCAATGTAAATCATATCTCATCATTAAAGTTATCAAACATATGCATGAAACTCCTAACAAATCATCTAAGAGCTCAAAGACATTACACGATCTACTATACAAAGCTAAGAAAAACCGACAGAACAACCTATTAGGCTAACACCCACAAGAGATGGAAAGCTCTCAAAGGATCATTCAAGCCATGTGTAATGAGGAGATGGTTTTAGGGATGTCCAAATGAAGACCAAGGGTTGGTGTTGTCTCAGGGTGCCTTTGTAGGAGGCTTAGCCGCACTGGCCATTGATGCATTTTTCCAAGCCCTTTATTGCCTTTATCTTTCTTTATTGCTTTTTAACCACAAGGTCTGACGAAGAGGACACTGCCTTGGCTTATGGGCCAGAGCTGACAGCGTTACCCACCAGTATCTTCTGCAGAAATGAGAAGGTTGGCTCGTGATGAGAACCCCTTTCCTTTGGCCATGTAACCAGAGGTCACTGCCCCGGTTTGGTGACCAGATAGTGGCAATTTCATACTGCTAAATACCTAAGGAACATAATGGGGCCGGCTCGTGATGAGACCACCATCCTCTTGGTTAGGGTCTTGCATTTATTTATTATTATTTCTTTAGGGTCCCTTAGTTTCTTATCGAGAGGCTTTTATTGCCTTCAGATCCCCCAAGGAAGCATCTCTAGGTTTTATTTCCTATGGCTTTTATCTTTACTAGCTGCTTTTACCCCCAATCTTTAGCCCTTCTTCCCACAAGACAAAAATTACCCTGAGAGGTCATCCTAATATCCAGACTAGTTGAGATTTGATATCTTAGAGTGGTCCCATGTGCTTATGAGTCTCTAAGCACAAAGGGGAAGACTTTTACCCCTCATACTTTACTTTATGATTCTAATTTCACTTTGACTTAGGAGTTTTAAGTCAAAAGTGAAATATGTCACTTAAGTCATATGACAATTAATTCACAATGTGGGTGAATTAATAGATTACAAAGCAAATCCATGAAAGTGGGTTTCCTTAGTGAGATTATTTGCGCTGATCTCACCCATTGATTGTGGGACATGGCTAGATCTAATCTAGGCCATTGATCTTTAGGGTTGGCATGAGGAGGCCAAAAGGAGGAAAAAGTGCATTTGAGCTCCATTCTTCACTTGAGACTTGTGGAGGAAGAGAAGGAGGGCGCAAGCTTGAGGAGGAGAAGAGGGCGCACTGAGTTTGAGCTCAAAACCCTTGAGAGTTTGAGAGAGACTCCTGGAGCTTGTGGCTTGCTTGGTGAGTTCATCCATGGAGCCACAACTATCATTTTCTGTTCAGCAACATTTGCATTGAGGAGGGCACATCTTGAGAGGGCGACTGACATCCTTCAGATGTTCACCAGGAGAGGGGTACTTGTCAGATCTGGTTGAGCTCTGATGCATTGGGATATGAGAGCTTGAGAGCTAGTTTCTCTGGAGAGAGACTTTCAGTTTCAGGCCCTGTTTATTTACTGTGATCATTTTTGCTAGGAGGAGGGCTCACATGTTGAGAGGACTGGCAAATTTCACCCTGCAAGGACCGCTTGAGGTTTTGAGCTCCTCGGCCAAGAGAGAGGCAACATGGGTGAGAGGACATTCCCAAGGAGGGTTTCTCATTGAGCGCCAGATGAGCTTGGGTTTCGGCTTAGTTCAGAGGGCAACAAAGGGAGAGGGCGCATCACATTTTGGGCACTTCTTCCTCTGCTAGTTCTTGATGCAAGTTTTGTGAGGAGCTTGCTATGTATACGTGTTCCATTGTATTTCATTACTTGTTGTATCTCTTGCTTTAATCACATTATATAGATAGATATCCCAACCTGGTTTTCCCCTGGTTTATCTGTTAATCATGTTGACCAAAAATACCCGTGTCAAATTTATGCATGTTTAGAAGTAGATCACAACATTTTAAAAGTTCAAGATCTAGAGGTAGTGTAGTGTGTTTTAAGTTATATTGCATGTGCTAACATTGAGACAAGAAAACACTTCTGTAAGGGCACCTTAAAGAACACTTAACCTATAAAACATTGAGCATAAAAGTACATGACTGTTTGCTGTACTAAAAATTAAAGAAGACAGCCAAACAGTTGGAACTTAGAGCCATACTACAGTCAAGGACAGACCTTAGATGGCAGCCTCATAGGACCCTCCACTTCAACATGGCAATAGAGCCAAAGGTGGCTTAGACTTGCTGATTTTGGAGCACCTCTTTTTGGGCAGTTTGGAGGCTTTATATCAGATTTGTTGGTTGTTTTGTACAACAAGTTTTCAGTCCAAGATAGTGGGTAAACTTCAGATTTGAGGTACCTCTCCTTCATTGCCATTTGCACAGCTCAGGGAAGATTTAGGACAGCTAGTTTACAGAGCTGGTGACAACAGGCAGATTTATATTGATTTTTGATTGACTTTGTGGACAGCCTCTTTTCACACCTCGTGGATACCGGTGGAGTGAGAGTCAGTAGGAGACGACCTTCTTTCTCACACCTAGAGATTGTATGAGGTCGTGGTTTCGGCTGTCTCTTTTCACACCTCGTGTTGACAGGAGAGGAGGTATCGCTCCTTTTCTTGCATTGGGAGCATCGTGAAAGTGGCACAGGCCATGTACATGTCGTAAGATCTCGACAAGGCAGGAGGACAAAGCAGTTTGGAAGCAGTAACCGGTCTTCATGGAAGGCCAGATGGTCTTCGTCTTAGAGGACATCGAAAGGCGGGATATAAGCCGAGCGGTTGTTCCCGCGATAATTCGCGGATCGCCTCCCCGTCTTGGTGGAAGAATACATGAAGAGGAACAATAAGGCGAAGATGACTATTTCTGATGTAGTTTGGGATCACATTATACCCCATTTTACGGGGAAGGCTCATGCATATCTGATGTGGGCATCTTTATGTAGCCTTTAAGAGAGCTCAAATGAGAACCGAAGATGGTTCTTCATGATCGTGACCTGTGAGCATTCGCGATGATCATAGGAATGAGTCTGGTGATCATTCCTTGCTAGATTCACTGCATCGTAGACGAACTTGGAGTCACGGAGAGGTCATTGTGGCCCAACTCTTTGGTGAGGTGCTTTGCATAGCTTCACCAAACCGTATTCCATTTATAATAGGCATAGTTGCCGAGAGGCCTTACCCACATGGGAGACGATGTGGGATGACTTCTTCAGAGGAGATCAAATTAGCATCGAGTCTTCCTCGGATAGAGGCAAGCAGAGAGGAGTGGAGGAGGGAGCAGAGTAGCGCAAGGGTCTGCCAGCTCGTAGAGACATGAGCACGTTGGAGATGCTTTGTTTAGGAGATGTGGGTCACTATGCAGATGTTGTCCTAAGAAGAAGAAGAAGCAGGATGGGTCAGCCACAAGCAGAGGAGAGATAGAGTTCAGCTGGATCACTTTGCCAGAGAGGTGTAATTTATTACTACTTTATCTACCATTACACCATCCAACATTATTTGGGGAGACAGAGTTGATGAGCACCGACTGACTCACAGCAGTGATTCGGAGGGAGACTGCACTCGTCCCCGACGTGATTCAGAGGGTGTGACTGGTCCACCCAAGATAGCTACAGTTTCAGAGCATCCAAGTAGACAGAGAGATGGTGCTACAAACAAGGCATCGTAGAGGATGATGAGGAGGAGCAAGAGGGCATCACAGGCTTCTGAGCCTCACATGGCTTATGAGACTGCATATCAGTTCGGGTTCCACTTCACGTGGAAGTGACTTGGCGAGAGGCCTAGCTGATGACTCTTGGTGAGAGACCAAGAGAGGGAGACTCTGAGAGATGCCAAGAGTAGTGACTCTTGGTGAGATGCCAGAGTAGAGACTCTGCAGATGCCAGAGTAGAGGAAACCTGGTGGGAGACCAAGGTGGAGATTCTTGATGCCGAGATTCAGGTGATCTTGGATAGATGGAGAGTCGGGGCCATTTATAGATCATACAGATAGAGTAGATCTGTGACAGAGTCCAATTTCAGAAATCAGGGTACAACCATACTCACCGCATATTTTCCAATAGGAAACCATGTCCACAATAGGGATGATATTGGTGGTGACGTTGAATTCTTCCCTCGTAAGAGGGAGGCGTTGAGATTTGATACCTAGAAAGTGGGTCCCCATGTGCTTATGAGTCTCAAAACACAAAGGGGGAGACTTTTACCCCTCATACTTTACTTAAGTGACATATTTCAATTTTGACTTAGGAGTTTTAAGTCAAAGTGAAATATGTCACTTAAGTTCATAAGTACAATTAATTCACAATGTGGGTGAATTACTATATAAGCTAAATAAGGAAAGTGGGTTTCTTAGTGAGATTATTTGAGCTGATCTCATCCATTGATTAGACATGGCTAGATCTAATCTAGGCCATTGATCTTTAGGGTTGGCATGAGGAGGCCAAAAGGAGGGAAAGTGCATTTGGAGACTCATTCTTCACTTGAGACTCTGTGAGGAAGAGAAGGAGGGCGCAAGCTTGAGGAGGAGAAGAGGGCGCACTTCACGGGTTTGAGCCAAACCCTTGAGAGTTTGAGAGAGACTCTTGAGCTTCAGGTTTGCTTGGAGAGTTCATCCATGGAGCCACAGCCTATCCTTTCCTCGCCTGCCAAAGATTGTAATGGAGGAGGGCTTAAACTTGAGAGGAGGGCTTAATTTGATATCCTTTAGATGTTCACCAGGAGAGGAATATTTGTCAGATCTGGTTGAGGTCTCATGCATTGGGAGAGGAGAGCTTGAGAGTTAGTTTCTGTGGAGAGAGACTTCAGCTGTGGCCTGCTTTATTTATCAGATCATTTCGCTAGGAGGAGGGCTGCATGGGTTACGATCCCAACCACCTGGTAGCAGATCCGCTTGGAGGTTTTGAGCTCCGACAGCTTCAAGAGAGGCAAAGACAGAGAGAGACATCTCGCGGGAGGGGTTTCTTCATTGAGCGTTAGATGAGCTTAAGCCAACAGTTCAGAGGCAACAAAGGAGAGGCTACCATACTTTGAGCACTCTTCCTCCGGGTTCTTGATGCAAGTCTCGCGGAGGAGCTTGCTATGTATACGTGTTCCATTGTATTTCATTACTTGTTGTGACTTTGCTTTAATCACAATATATATGATAGATATCCCAAACTGGTTTTTCCCCATGGGGTTTTTTCCATTGTCATGTTGACCAAAAAATACCAGCGGTCAAATTTATGCATGTTTAGAAGTGTAGATCAACATTTTAAAGTTCAAGATCTAGAGGTAGTGTTATGTGTTTAAGTTGCATTGCATGTGCTAACATTGAGACAAGAAAACACTTTTGCAAGGGCACCTTAAAAAGAACACTTTAACCTATAAACATTGAGCAGAAAGTAAGATGACTGTTACGGTCCTAAAATGAAAGAAAAAGAAGACAAACAAACAATTGAAACTTAGAGCCATACTAAGTGGGTCAAGGATGCATCTTGGATGGCAGCCCTCCCATAGGACCCTCGTAATTTCAAATACGTATCAGGGGAATTGGATGGATGAGCTGGGTATAAGATAAAAGGATAAGATGGTGGTGTTTTGACGATGGTTCTTCAAAATCCCTTTGGTGGCTAACCAAAACCCATGAATACCACCTTGCTAAGTTAGTTCCCATCAATCATCACCCCAACAATGGTCATGGGATTATTGTAAGATCCAAGCAGCCATCAAATGAAGAAACCTAATGCATATATAAGGAGGTTATAACGATCAAATATGACACATACCATGATACCTTGACCACTACCTCATGGAGCAAGAGTCCCTCCAATGCAAGTCCAAGCCGGCAGTGATGGATGTCAAGTATCACGCATTATTACTGCTGACAGGACAAATCTGGCTGAGAAGAGGAAAGATGGGCCTTCCAGGGCCATGCTCAAGTCACTCCTGCTCTCGGTACTCCATGTCTAGGACCATGTGGGCCTCGAGACATGATCTTCTAGTTATCCCTAGATATCGGGGATAACAGGTCCAATGCTTCCTACTTGGTAGACAAAAGGAGATTCTTCTTCAAGAATGTCATCCTCATAAAATTGTGGTAGGGAATATTCAATTTCTTCATCCTCGTGCGTTCCAAACATGTCTTGAGTGGGTTCTATGTCCTCAGGAGATTCATTTTGTTGAGAAAACAAGGAAGCATCTTCCATGTTTGTGAAACCTCTGCTCCATTTTCTAGGGTAAGCACTATGTTCCACCTCAAGGATCTCTAGGAGGTCATGCTCTAGTTCTATCTTGCTCTCCTTATTTGGTTCCCAGGAGTCATTGTTGTTCAAGAGGTTGATCTGATGGATGGAATCATTGAACCTAAGGTTTTCCTCAATCTGGCAAGCAACCTCTTGTGCTTCTTCCAAGTTTGAGAGTAATCGATGCTTGAGGGTGAACTGCAAAGTTCCCTCTAAGGAGTTTAAGAAATGGTGGAGAATAGCACTTTTCGGGTAAGGTTGGGTTGGAGCTTGCTAAGGAGAAAATTGAACCTGTGATTGAAATCCCTAATGCTTTCATTGGTTCCTTTGCAAATTTCGAGGTATTGAGAGTAAAAGAAATGTATACTTTCTTCTTTACACCACGTCTTTTTGAAAGCTCGTTCTAGGTCCTTGGGGGTTTTGAAGCTCCCACTTGGTTGAGTGTTAATCCATTTTTTGGCAGTTCCAACAAGTGAGCTTGCAAAGAGCCTCATAAAGACATCAGGGTGTTCCTGTCCAGATTGGTGAAATTCAAACCCTTCACAAAACTTGGTCCAATGTGAGTTACTGTAGGATCCATCTTCTCCCGAAAACCTAGGTATCCAGAAGTCAACCTTCTTGGGTAGATCATGTAATCCTTCTTGGGTGTTAGCTAAATCCAAAGAGCCAAAGAGTTCTTTGTGAGACCATTTAGGAGGACCTACAATGGTAATAGGATTTGCAGGGGTAATAGGGATTACAACAGTAGAAGGGAGTGTGTACTGACCTCCACTACGGGTCGTCATTTGTGAAGTCACCAGATAATTTTCTTGAAATTATCAATGGAATGATGGAATCACCCTCAATGGAGTCGCCAGGTAAGCTTGTAAGAAAAGTTCTTTGGATAAAGGCTTACCGAAAAAGTGTCATTGAGGAAGATTGACTCAATATTCCCCGACAACGGCGCCAAAATGTTATCGCACAATTTGTACTTTGATTAAAGGAAAGGTAAATGGAAATCAAATTGGCGTAACTTGAGGTTATCCTATCACTGTCACCTCAATAGGATTCCTCTTTCTCTTTAGGGTTCTAGGCCCAGGGGAGACATCCCCGGTGACCTGGGGGTTTGAGAAGGCAAGGTCAAGATGGCTATTAAAAAGGTCCCCTCTCACAAGTCATCACTGATCAGAAAGTCCCGGGGTTATAACCAATGAAGTGATGAAATATCAAGGTTTACCTGCCCGGAACAAAGCAACAAGAAACTATATATTTTGCAAGTACAACTTGCCATTAGCACTTCATAAAACCACAAACTTTCTCAATAAAAACAATTGGCTGATATAATGATGAAGTAAACGGAAATTTATAGCAGCAATATTTATAAGACGATACTTCACAATGATTGCCTTAGAATAGCTTCAAAATGACCAAGAATAATCAATCATCAACATCATAATACTAGCATTTATTAGAAGCAAGCAAGGCAATGCATTATTCAACTTTTTCAATTGCTTTTAGAATCTTTTAATGCTGCAAAGTATGGCTGTAGCTTACTTTAGTAACAGTAGTAATAATGTTAGTAGGTTAGGCTATTCTAATGTTAGAAGTAGTTAGTGGAAAGCTTAAAGTGTAGGTTTTGATGGTTGCTTTGGTCAATCACTCAATAAGAAGTCTCAGATTAGTGCCTTTAGGTTAAATGGAGTCAATTAGGTGGCAGCAAATGTTGAAGGAAAATGATGATAATAGGAGAGAGCCAAAGACAAGAGAGATTAGTAGTTGAAGTGTTGGTAAGCCAAGGTTTCAAGTTTCAACTACCAAACCCTAGGGGAAAATTGCTACTAAGGTGTAGGTAACCCTAGGCCTTAGTAAATTTTCCTCCCTCTTTAACTCAATGATGAAGCAAATGACAACTAATTGAAGCAATAAGTGCTAGGGTGTTGCAAAGGCAAGGCCCTTAGGAATAGCTTCAAGGAAATCGACTTCTTGGCAAAATCTAGTAGGTAAAAGCTCTTAAAGCTAGGACAATAACATGTGCTAGACTTCCTAGGGTTTTAAGCAAGCATTTTCATAATCTTAATGTAAATGCAATATAAACATGACTATAACCATTCAATGAAGAAGAATTGCATAAATTTCACTCACATTCATCAAGAATCATCAAGCATAAACCCTAGTTGAACACTTCCACCAAGAAAATTGCCAAAATAGTCCAAGATTAGCCTCCTCCAACAAGTGCGCACTGAATTTCAGTCATAAAACCCTACGTAGGGCGCAAATTTTCAGACCTCACTAAGTGTGAGTGAAAGAAGATGAAAAATACAAGGGCTAAAACTGTTATTTATACAATGTCAATGACCAGAATTAGGTCAAAAAAGTCCGACATGGCCAGTTACATGTGATATCCACTTATTACATTAAATGACTTAATACAACCTGTTATTGCACAGTTTGTAGGAAAGGTTTAGGTAGCTTGAGTCAAGGCTTCAAACTGGCGTAACAGGAGCTTCCCCACCCACTGTCACCTCGATGGGGAGCTCTTTCTATTTAGGGTGGCTAATCCCAAGGGAGACGTCCCTAGTAATCTGGGGTTCTGAAGGAGAAGGATCAAGGTTTAAGGCTTCAAAGGTCAAAGTAAGCTTTCCCTTCACAGATTACTGCCAAAATGATAGTCAAGGAGAAGATCTTCCACTGAATGGCACCTGTTTGCGAGACAAGGCAAATGAAACTAAAAGAATGTGCTGCAGTGGTTAGTACTTCAAAGTATTGATGACTATCTTTAATACATATGAGCATTGATGAAAGTAATTATTGACGAAGTCAATGATTGCAATAAAACTTATATTTTATGTCACTTCTTCAATAAAGACACAAGAGATATTGGCATTCAATGTGTAAAATCAAATCTTTGT
>SNQJ01S0200079.1:12909-29916 GCA_010110895.2 Picea sitchensis | reverse complement strand
AATGAAATACAGAAATACACATAAACGCAGAGATGCAGCGGAAATAAGACTTCATTTCATTAATAACAAATGACTGAAATATGCTTATAGACAGAATGTAAATAAACTAGCTAAGGCGCTGGTAGCTTATCTCTGAGAAGAGATGTGGCTGCTACTCGCATCCGTGAGAAGATGATTACAATGAGGCTCTAGAGGCCTTTTTACAATATACGGGAATGCCAAAATTCATATACATCCAAAAACCTAACCCTAGGAGATGAAGCGCCAAAAGTCACGTGGGCCCCGTTTGGGTAAGTTAGTACATCAACTTCCCGGGGTCGTAACGTTTGCATACGATCTCCGTTTTAGGCGTGTGATAGATCGTTGGAAAGGTATCGTCGAGGAGATTCATTTTGGGGGCTCAATTATGCCTTCGATTATCATTGAGAACCTCGATCTCAAAAAAACCTTCATTTAGGCCCTCAAAATGGCCCCGGAAGTTAAAACCTGCTAAAAATAGTAAATTGCCAAAATTGCCAGAAAACTGTTTTGAGCCAGTCGGAAAAGGTGGGTGGCCACTGATATCCACCTGGATCAGAAGCCCCCGAAGCAAAATTTGCCTTGTAAAAGTATATTGTAATTTCATTGTAAATCTGGACCGTTCATTATAAGGTCACAGATCTAATGGTAGAGATTATGTTAGGGTTTTTTGCCCTAGAAGGCAACCCTCTTTTATGAGGGAAATGTGTTGCGGCTATGGATGATGGTGAATATTGTATTCTGAGAGAGGAGACTGTGAGAGAAAGAAGAGGAAGTTACAACAGGTTTTGTTGTAGGTTGTATCCCTTCATTTGCTGGATAATAATAAAGAAAGGACCTGACAATTTCTCTGGTAGACGTAGCCCACACTGGGTGAACCACATAAATCTGTGTCTCTCTTGTATTGTATGTCTTCTGTGTTTTGTTTCTGCATTTGTTTTAATTTATTGCTTCGCGGTCCTGTTTTTCTAACAACATTTGCCTACAAGGCTCTCCCATTTGGCTTGTGTAATGCACCAACCACTTTCCAAAGAGATATGATTGGTATTTTCTCTGATATGGTGAATGATTGTATGGAAATATTCATGGATGACTTTACACCTTATGGTACTGATTTCGAAGACGCTTTGTCTAATCTGGAAAAAGTGCTCAAAAGATGTAGACAGTCTCATCTTTCTTTAAGTACAGAAAAGTGCCATATGATGATGCGCGAAGGGGTAGTGCTGGGACACTTCATCTCTTATGCAGGGATTCAGGTAGATCCAACCAAAATCTAGGTAATTTTGGACATTCCAACTCCGTCAACTCAGAAAGAGGTAAGAATTTTTTTAGGGTACACCAGGTATTACAGGAGATTCATTAAAAATTTCTCTAAACTTGCCTCTCCATTTTTTTTTCTACTAACAAAAGATATTGACTTTCATTGGACTGACCACTGTGAATTGTCTTTTGCAGATCTTAAACAGAAATTGTCCACATCTCCCATCTTGAGAGGGCCTAATTGGGCTCTGCCTTTTCACATTTCTTCAGATGCCTCAGACACTGCAATTGGTGCAGTACTAGGGAAACAAGAGGACAAAGAACCCTACGCTATCTACTATATCAACAAGAACATGGCTCCTGCTGAGTTAAATTACACAATCACTGAAAGAGAATTCTTAGCAGTAGTTTATGCAATCAATAAATTCAGGCATTATGTAACTGGTTATCCCACATTTATTCATACTGATCATACAACCATTAAATATCTAATGAATAAACCTATTACTAATGCCTGAGTGACAAGATGGTTGTTACTACTGCAAGAATTTGACATCACTATAGTGGATAGACCAAGAAAAGAAAATGTGGTTGTTGATTTTCTCTCAAGACTACATATAAATGATGATAATTCACCTGTAGATGATTCCTTTCCTAATGAAAATTTGTTTGCAGTATCTGGTCACTCACCTTGGTATGCACACATTGCTAATTATTTGGTTGCAGGGAAGGTACCTCCACATCTATCTCCTCCAGAAAGAAGGAAGATTATTCAAAAGAGTGCTAGGTATAGTTGGATAGGAGGATACCTCTTCTACACAGGCCTAGACCAAGAAATCAGGATATGTGTGAGGGATGATGAATTCTATGATTTTCTGAAAGCTTGCCATGATGGCCCTTGTGGGGGCCATTTTGCTGATAAAAGGATCGGGCATAAAATTTTAAGGATGGGCTATTTTTGGCCCAACATATTTCAAGATGCCAAGAAGTATGTCCAAGCTTGTGACAGTTGCCAACGCATGGGTCGGCCAACTCATAGGGATGAGATACCTCTCCAATATCAGGTAGTGTTAGAGCCTTTTGAGAGATGGGCCATGGATTTTGTAGGACCAATTCACCCACCTTCCAATCATAAAGTCTATATATTGGTTTGTACAGATTACATGACCAACTAGGTGGAGGCAAAAGCACTTATCAGAGCCTCAGAAGAAGTTGTCTTAGCATTCTTGTTTGAAGATATATTTGTTAGGTTTGGCATTCCCATAGAATTGGTCACTGATGGAGGACCCCCTTTCACATCATATAAATTTGAAGCTCTACTCAGTAAATATCATGTTTTACATAGAATAGCTTCTCCATACCATCCACAAGGCAATGGCCAGGTAGAAAGCACCAACAAATCTATTGAAGCCATTCTTACTAAAACAGTGAGAGAAAATCATAGGGATTGGTCTGAAATATTGCATGAAGCCCCATGGGCTTACCAAACTACTTGGAGGAGCACAACTAGTTTTTCTCCTTACGAGCTGGTATATGGAAAAAGCCTTGTTTTCCCCATTGAATTCGAAATCAAAACCTTAAGAACTACATCAACAATCAACCTCGACTTGACTATGGCACAAAAAGCCAGAGTACAGCAGCTCAATGAGCTTGATGAAAAGCATTTGGATGCCATCCATCAAACCAGATTGATTCAACAACAAAGAACAAAATGGCATGACAGAGTCATCAAGAAGAAATTATTCCAGAAATTAGATTGGGCTCTGTTGTATGATTCACGCTTTAAGGAATTTCAAGGTAAGTTGCGTACACGATGGCTAGGGCCTTACAAGGTAGACACCATTTTTCCCAATGGGACAGTTCGATTGATTACTATTGATGGATCCAATACATAGTTACATGAAAATGGTCATCGCTTGCATCTGTATCAGCGTCCACTGTCCAAGGCAGAATTCAAAACTAGATGTACAGTTGATACAGGTTATCAATTCTTAAATGGAAAGGAGATTGCTCCTTCCCCTTCTAAACTTTAGGACTTCTTTTGCTCAGACCTTGTATATAAATAACCTCAACAAAATTTGCATTTCTCCGTTTTTAGTTGAAATTTCTCTATTTTCTTTACTATGCTAATAAAGCTTTAAAAGGTATCAAGTGGTTATGTGTGTGCAGGTGGATTGATGAAAAGCAAGGTTGAGTAGCGCAAAACGAGTCAAACGATTAGTTCATGGAAGTTTAAAAACTTCCTAGAAACTAAGTAATGTAGCGTTCGACCGATTTCTATACTGTTACACCCCTTTTTCGCTAAATTGGTCGATTTCTATGCTATTACACCTTCTTCTGCTAAATTGGTCGATTTCCATGCTGTTACACCCCTTTTTCACTAAATTGGCCGATTTCCATGCTGTTACACCTACCTCCGCCATTTTTGCCGAAGAATATGCTGATACACTAACTGTTGTTATTCTTTCTTGCCACTTCACTCTTTCTTTTTCGCATTTTTGCTGATGTTGCTGCTCCAACCCTCCAATCTTTGCATGCCACAACACCACTGATTAGACAATACTGATGCTCTCTATCCGAAAGTGCTGCTTCATAATGACTTGACTTCACATCCGATGATTTCCAGTTGGCTAACTACAATAAGGACTTCATCTCTGCTCCAGTTGTCATTTCTCTCACGATCCTTCATCATGTCAACTATTCCACGCAACTCAGATGGCGGTTGGATTGTGCGGTTACTCCGATAGGTCGTTATGTGTGGTAATATATGAGGTACGTGATTAATCCTATGTGTTAAAGTGATGAAGATATAAAAGCATGTTTTCCTATTTACTAACAGGTTGTCATAAATCGATGCACCTAGANCCAAATTTTATACACACCTCCACCACCTTTCTGCCCACACTTATTTTTACTGAGACACTGTATTCTTTCTACAAACCACGTTCGAGCTTGTTGCATCTCTGATTTAGGTGATACTTTCTCCTCCTACGTGCCTGTTAGACTCTCAAGCAACATCATGGGAGGATCAACTGTGAGATATGAACCCGCAACTCTAGACGGTTTGTCACTACGCCCAGAGGCCTACCAAATATGTCTCCAGGCCGGCTGGATATCGTATTTTAAAAAGTTGAAGGGGTTTAATGAGGACGAGGTATTGGAGTTTAGTCAAAATCTTACCGAAGGGTATTCAATGGTGAATGGGGTAAGGATTCCAGTGTCAGAAGAAAGCATTACTGTTGTAACAGGGTTGCCAAGAACAGGAGACTGCTGGTTTCACAGAAAAACACATCTTCCGGAAGCACAGAAGGGTTTCCTCGTCAACACTGAGCAAGTTCAGACCAAAGGCAGAGCTGCAAATGTCAATTCCTTACCAGAGCCATGGGGAAAAGTCGTAGAATTTCTTAAAAGGTACATTAACTGCGAAGGCTGATACTAAGTTGTTTATTTTTTTGATTTCATCTTATTATCACATCTACGACATCAGAAATTCATAAACATTCCTTATTTTCTCCTCCATTCATTGCATAACATGGCTCATTTTGTAAAAAAATCCAAGAACCCCAAGAACTACGTTTCTAATCATAGACTCATCGGCCTATTAATTCACAGAGGTATGGGCATTTTCAATAACCCATTACCTGTTGTAGTAGACCAACCACATTCTGTACATACAGATATGATTGCACCAGTCCTTGAAAACACAACCCATGGACCTCTTCCTGAGCCTCTGCCCTCAGCTGCAACAACAATACAAACCCCTATTGTCTCCATTCATAAGACAACTCATAAAAGTAATCGCATAACCCGAAGCCATCCTGACACCATCCAGACAAGCCTCAAAAAAATTGCATTGCAACAACCTATAGATGTGGTCGAACAAATTGATGAACAACCAACCACTTGACCAAGACATGCGTCACAACACTTGGCTGCAACACCTATCATTGGAAACCTACCCCCTACCTATGAAAAGAAAACCCCTGCTCCTATCTCTGGATCACCGAGAAAGAGAACAAGGTCAACATGGTCCATTGCGACACCTATCATTGACAACCTACCCCCTATCGCTGAAAAGAACACCCCTGTTCCTATCTCTGCATCACCTAAAAAGTGAGCAAGGTTAGCACGGTCCATTTTAACATCAATTCCGCTTACCTCCTTTGTTGTTGCACCGACATTCACACAGAACCCTCCTATTGCTGCAACAATCGATCAAGCACCTACTATCATTACCCGTCCATTTTCTCGGAACAGAAAACGTCCATTCTAGGGAAAACCTTGGAGAGCCCTTGACCAAATTGGATCAACAGAAAATTAGAGCCCTCTAGCTGCTAAGACAGAGAATTCTACAAAGGTACGAATACCAGGTTTTACTTTATGCACAGAACTTCAAGAAACTATTCTCTCCTTTCATAATGAAGGTACTCAAATCGCAACAGTATCATCAGCTCTGCCTAATGATTCTGCGCATCACATGTCCATTGACGATGTCCAGATCATCACAGACCCCAGTATACCATAATTTCCTCCTTGTGTAGTTGAGGAAGAATGCCTCGTTCCTCCTCCAACAACGAAGAAGAAAACCCCTGCTTTTGTTTCTATTTTACCCAGGAGAAGAACCAGGTCCACCAGGTCTGTCGAAGTTTCAATTGGATGGTAAGATGTGGAACGGGCTATTCCTATTCTTCATCCACTATCCTCTATGGTTGATGCAGGGATGGTTCCAAAAGAACCAATTGTCCATGTCGAGACTGTTCCACAAGAACTAGTCCTGACAGACACAACTGTTACACCAGAACCAGCTGCTCCACAGAGGATTGTCCCACCAGAGATAGTAATACAAGAACCAATTGTCCATGTCGAAACTATTCCACAAGAACCAGTCCTGACATACACAACTTTTACACAAGAACTAGCTACACAACATGCTGAGGATGTGCCACTTGCCCAATTGTTTTCCCAAATAAAGAGAAAGATCAAGAATACAAAAAATTCCAGAATCATTGCTCTAATAATAGAGAATGATAACCTCAAAGCAGAGTTAAATACCCTGAAACAAGAAGTGGAGGTTGCTCGATAGAAGAATCCAAAAGGGATAACCTTGGACATCCTAGCACTGACAAAATTTGTTATGGACAGAAACAAAGAACTCATGTGCTTTGAGTGCGGAAAAATTTACTTTCAGGCAGGATATGAGGTAGACAAAGTTCTAATCGCTAAAGGACCAACAACTGTCTCATTCAAGACTGAACATGAACTTACTACTACACAAAAATCACTAAAACAGGTTCTAGTCGCTAAAGGACCAGCAACTGTCTTAGTCAAGACTGAACATGAACTTACTGCTACACAAAAATCAGTAAAACAGAGGAGATATCAACGTCATAAAATAGTTGCTGGTATACCAGAAGCTTGCAAAAAAGAACCTATGTTTCCTTCACGAGTTGTTACTCGAGAAACTCAAACTAATTCTATTCTCAAACATAAAGAAACTCAGACAGATCATTGACACAACAGATTTTCTTTTGAACACAACATTTTTCAATACCGACACTTAGCAATTTTGCACTGGAGGAGACAGTTATCTACTTCAGCTACAAAGTAAGGTTTGAATGTGTTTTGCATGAGGACATGCAATGTCTTCAGTTGGGGGGCATGTTAGGACCCATAAATGTCCATTTTTCACTACATCTTTTGCCCATTCAACCTTCTCATTCCTAAGCTAAATGACTATTATAATGAGTACTAAGACCCTTTTTCCCAAGGTATGAACTATTCATCTCGCTTTTATATTTTCATTTACTTAGCATGTTTGATTGGTAACGCTCACATATTCTACCCATGAAATTATTTAACTAATGATCAAAATGCTTAGAACAACCCACTTCGAGAAACTTGATGTTGTTACAGCTATGTGCCAATCTTGGAAGCTGTTACATGACTGCTGCAACGGATGCCACCAATCCTGGAAGCTATTACACGACTACTGCAATAGAAGCCCATCAATCCTAGAAGCTGTTACAATAGACACCACCAGTCCTGTTGTTATACGACTACTGCAACACCTACTGATTAGATATGCTGGCTCACGATGTTGATCAAGGAGAGTTCTAGATTTTGTATTAATGATATCAAACAAACAGCTTGAGAATCGGGGATTCTCAAGACTGTTCAGTTTATGTTCTACTAAATGACTCTAACTTTAAATAGCAGAGCTTTTGTAATGAAAAGAGTTTTTTTTTACTGGAGAAAGAAAAGTAATGCTTATTGTATAGAGACATTTTTGGCAATTGAATGAAAGAGTGAATTGAATTCCTTTAGTAGACTATAACCTATTTCTTTGAGCGGATTCAGTGAGAAGGAAAGGGCCCACCTTCCTCACCGATTCCCCTCTGCTTTGAATTCTAGATTAGTTGTTTTAAATGCAAATGATTTAACTGTTAGACATTTCTAGAATACATCTGTTGTTACAGTTTAGTTCCTTCATGTTAGATGCACATAAATTTGTCTCATGAGAATTAGAAGTCGATTGTTGAACATTGCTAGAGAATTGATTTCCCTTTTTCTCCATTAGGTTAAGATCTTGTTTCTGAGAAATAAAAGTGTGAAGTACCTTCTTGTAATAAGTAGATTTCCTTTCTGTAAATAGTATAGAAATTATTTCTGCAAAAGTAAATTAGAAAGTTAGATTAGAGTAGGCAATCCAGGGTTCTTATACATTCATCAGTTTAAATTGCAATTATGATTTCAAATCTGTAGAACTCCAGTTGTATCAACATAACTGTGTTAGTGATAATATTTGTTTTTTTTAACTTCCCTACTACAATTAGATTAGAGATGCTTTCTTAATCTAGCATAGACTGTGCACAATTATCTTGAAATAATAGACTTCCCTGGGATGACAATTTATATTGAACACTTTGTTTTCTATTCAATTAGACAATTAAAGTGCCCAATAGGGGGTACCTTGCGTGACACCCTCACGATGACTCGTGAGGGATTGCCAAATTAGAGTTACAAAAAAACTCTTGCACTCTGCAGCTCCGAAACTTTCGCTCTTTTCTCTCACTTTATTCGTTTCCTTAGACTCGTTGTCAGATTAACCAATAAACCAAAAACACTAGACCATAACATTGACAATATAGATATTCAATGTAAGTGTGTGTGTTTTTATGAGAGACTCCTTGAGGTGTTTATATATTTTTTCATAGTAACCTATTTCCTTGATCTTATGGATTCTAGTACTTTCTTGTCACAACAACTTTTCCCATTCACTAATTGACTTGTAACTAACCAAGGGCTTCTTGACCATTCTTCAAGGCTTACAACTTCACAAGGAAATATCTCCCTAACTGTGAGGAACCACATGGTGTACCACCTATCACCTAAAATGGAACAACAAGGACTATCCATCTATGAGTGTATTACCTGCATTTACACTAACCTTCATGTCCATATTCCTCAACCAACTTTGGGTGCCATAACCACAACATCGATGATTCATGTATACTTCATCAAATGCACCCAACACATTTGCTAACATCAACCACTCCATCAATGACAACTAACTCACTATCAATCTCAACCATACCTCTAGGGATTCCAGACTTCTCCAAGAGTTGACATCAATCTCCAAGGGTTGACATCAATGACAACCAACTGTCCAACAATATCCCCCTTTGGAATTTATGGAAACATTGATGCTCCAACACTCATGCTCCCCCTATGACCATTGATCATCATCAATGTTTCTCCCTCAACCCCTTTAACATCAATGGAAAAGGGTGTCTCTCCTTGGGCATGCTCCCCCTGTTTTCATGCATTTTTTTATTTCTATTCTCTTTTGACATCATGGAAAAAAGGATAAATCCCCTTGTAGGTATGTATCCCCCTGTCTGCATATTACTGATCTTCATTTATGGAACTCTTTTTTCTGATTATTTCTCTTCCCTTGACTTCTCTGCAAGATGTCGTGTAGATCAATATAGGGCTACCTGCAAGTGTTTCTTTTCCTCTCTTCTAGTGCTTGATAATTGTCCATTGGTTCTTCCACTTGTAATTCTTTGATATATATATATATATATATAAATTCATTACTTGATTTCAAATGATCTGTCATGACCATATTGTACAACAATGTCCCTCTAATGATATAGCTTCTGCTAGAGGTTTCTATTTATTTGTTCTATTGTACCTTTCCTTTCTTGGATTTTTTTGATTAATTGATTTAATTGGTTCCACTAATTCCACTTCTAAATACAATTCTATGCATCTTCTTTGTACCTGTGTTATCTATACCTACTAAGTATCCATATGTTTCCATATGTCACAAACTGTCCATAACTCTACTACTCAACTGTCCACAATGTTGACTCATCTGTTGCTCTGAATCTGTCTATGAAAATACCTCAAACTACTCAAAGGATGGTTCTATGATCCATAGTAGCTACTACACTGACTCCCCCTGTTCAATATTCATATTTACTAGGAGTCTCTAAGATGAATGGCTTAGAACAACACCTACTTTGATGCAAAGTAATGTTCCTCTTCGTCTGTGGATTCATCACCTTCCTAAATTATGATAGTTTCTTCCTGAATTTTGACTTCATCCTCTTCCTAGATTCCATCATTTTTCTCTTAGCCTGCGAATTCAATATAATCTTATGCTATTGAAAATCCCATGAGTACAATTCCTTGGACATGTTCTTCATTTACTTGCTCTCTTTTTTTTTAATTTCTTTTCCAAACTTTCCTGTATCTGACATCAATATTTTCTTTTCATGGGTGGCTCTATCATGCTTCTACAATTTTGTGCTATGTATCCGTAGATGTGGAATTTGTAACATTCAATATTATGTGGAGGCACATAAGAATTTCTTTCTTGAACATTATTTTCATAAGCCCTGCAATCTATAGCTTTATGTCCAAAGTTAGTACAATTAAAACAATGACCATAAAATAAATTTACATACCTGGGAGTGAATGATCTTCTTTGTGGTGTATTCCTTCTGGGTTCTTGTCTTGGATGATCATGGTTGACATTTCTTTACTGCCTTAATGTAGAAGTTTTTTTGTATTCATTCCTTTTCTATTCTTGTTGACCATGATTCCTTCCTTTGAGAACTTCTGCATAACTCTTTTTTTATGTTGCTTTCGTCAGGGATCTTGAACCTTCCTCAAAATGAACATTTTTATATCCTAGTCTAGATTTGTCACTCTATGGTCTTTGACTGCCGAGAATGTTTTTTAACACTTGAGAGAACTCTTCAAGTTCTTTCTGAGCTTTTTAACTTCAACTCTGAATGTTAAGATTTCTTTTTCAAGCTTCTCACACTTATTTATTTATTTATTATTTGGATTTGCATAACTTTTTCCTTTCTCTTACCTTCTTTAAGTTGGGTTTTCAAGAAGATGATTTCTTCTTTTAATGGTTTGTTTTTCTTCATTTCTTTCTTCAGCTCAGTTAAAGCATTGATTAATTCTGCCTCAAGATCCACGTCACCTTATTCGTCACTTTTCTTATTTTCTGTATCCATAAAGAGTACTCTCTTTGAGTCACTATTGTTTTCATCTTCTTCATCAGATAAATAATTGTCTTCTCTTGAGTAGAGATTTTTCTTGAAGACTTTCCTTTTATCTTTCCTGTTTCCTTTTTGATATTTCTTTTCTTTCTTGGGATCTTCCTCTTCATCACTATCTGACTTTTTAGCATAAGGACACTTATTTTCAAAATGACCAATTTTACCACAATCAAACCATTTTAAGGGAAACATACCTTTGTACTTGTCAGTTCCTCTCTTCAACTTCCTTAAGAAGTTGGATATTTCTCTATCCTCGTCTGAATCATCGCTATAGCTACAATTTGGCTTTGACTCAATATTTTTCTTCTTCTTTGTATTCTTAGATTCTTTGTAGGCTACTTCTGTCTTGGATGGATTTTCCTGATTTTTTCTCATTCCATAAGAAGAAAATATTCCATGTAGCTCATCCATGCTTATCGCACTCAAATCTTATCTTTCTTCTAGTGTTGAAATCTTAGGATCAAATAAAATTAGAAGAGATCTTAGTACCTTTTGAACAATTATAGATTCATCAACTTCTTCTCCCAATCCTTTAATCACGTTCATTGTTTCATCAAATCGTAAGAAGTAAGATGCAATGTCTTCATGTTCCTTCATTTTCAACTGCTCAAATTGACCTCTGTAAGTCTGAATCTTTGCTTCCTTGACTTTGGCATCTCCTTCATAAACATTATGAAGTTTGTCCCAAATTTCCTTTGCATAATTGCGATGCATAACTTTGACATATACTGAATCAACAAGACCATTCAAGATAGCATTTTTTGGCTCTCTAATTGTTTTGACTGAGTTTCTTTCCATATTTATCTGTTGGAGGAGTGGCAGGCTCTTTATATCCATCTACTACTGATTTCCAAACATCAAATCCCTGTGCTTGTACACATGTTTTCATCCTTATTCTCTAGAATGCATAGTTCTTTCCATCAAACTGTGGTATTCCATTTTTATACATACCATTTCTCTCCATGATCTACCTTCCTATGGTTAAATTATTTCCTCAAGGAACCTACTCCGATCCCAATTGTTGGAATACTGAGGGGGGTGGGGGGGGGCTGAATCAATATGAGCACTTATACCACTTTCAGCCAAAATATATAAACTTTAACTTAATAGACAATACATTATAAATATATCATGATCATATAAAAATAATCAACATCACATCAAGTACAGAGTACACCAGAATTTACGTGGGAACCCAAACAAGAGAAAACCAATGAATTATTTATTTTATATCAAAGAATACATTCATTGGAAGCACCAACTTCCCAATTCTCCAGTTGCAACTAGAAGGATGCTACAACCCCCTATTTACAAGCTCCAACTTGAAGGAAGCTACAACTCCCTGAATTCTTTGGATCCAACCAGAAGAAGGCTACAATCCCCCGATTCTCAGTCTCCAACCTTAAGGAAGCTACAACTCCTTGAATTCTCTAGATCCAACCTGAAAGAGGCTATAACCCCCTGATTCTCAAGCTCCAACCTTAAGGAATATCCAACTCCCTAATTCTCCAGCTCCAACCAGAAGGAGGCTACAACCCCCTTTCCTTGCCCCGTCCTGCCACTGTCACATCAACCGGTCATTGTCATTGATGAACCTGTCACTCTATCCAATCTATCACTATCAATCATACTCAAACATATCCTCTCATAGGGATCATATACAAAGGAAACATCTCAAATAGATGTCCAACATCACCAACACATGCCTCTACCAAGCATGTACCAAGATCACCAACATACCATCACAAGATATGTGTCTCAACCATGTACCAAAGAATGTACCAAACCATCAACCTATACCATACCAAACATCAACTGTGTACCACAATCTGTACCAAAACAAGTGCATCAACCATGCACCAACACTTGTACCAAACCGTGCATCAAACATACACCAACACTTGTACCAAACTGTGCATCAACCATGCACCATAACCTGTACCAAACTGTGCATCAACCATGCACCATAACCCGTATCAAACCTTGCATCAACCATGCACCATAAACTATATCATATGCCTCAACAATAAACCATGTACATCAACACCATACCAAGTACCAACAATGTATCTCGACCATTTACCATATCACTTAATCATGACATACACCAAGTAACATAGGATATATCAAGCAAGTACCATCAATGGTGTACCTCAATCAAGTACCAACATCACCGAGAGATGTATCCCATACATATGCTATCATATATCAAGTCTAATCCTCAACAATGTATCAATATCAATGACAATCATACACCATGTACCAATGCTTCAAGAGTATACCAAGAATAAGTCGCAAGCATGTACTATAACATCATCACCATGTAGCCAACCTAGATACCAATACAACCAATATGTAATACTACTCAATGTACCATGTCACTATCACCAAGATGTACCATGCATCAACAAGACATGCCTCTCAAGCATGTACCATACCATCACCAAGCATAAGATATAATCACATAGGCATACCTGTGACCTGTAGATGATCTGCTATACTGTAAAACTGACTTGTAGCACTATCACAACCTTCAACATCCTGGTACCAACATTTCTCCAAAATTTTACTTAGCCTTGCAGGACTAAGACTCCCTGTCACACGGGGCCTCTTGTGACATCACTTAGGCAACCTGTGGGGGAGCCTCGCATGACACCCTCAAGATGACCCGAGAGGGCCTACCAAATTAGGGTTACAGAAAAAAAAACTTACACTCTGCAGCTCCAAAACTTTCACTCTTTTCTTGCACTTTCTCCGCTACCTCAGACTTATCGTTAGATTCACCAATAAACCAAAAACACTAGACCATAACATTCACAAGATAGATATTCAATGTAAGTGTGTGTTTTTATGAGAGACTCCTTGAGGTGTTTATATAATTTTTCATAGTAACCTATTTCCTTAATCTTAGGGCTTCTAGTACTTTATTGTCACAACAACTTTACCCATTTATTAATTGACTTGTAACCAACTAGGGGCTTCTTGACCATTCTTCGGGGCTTCCAACTTCACAAGGCCATATCTCCCTAACCGTGAGGAACCACGTGGCGTACCACCTATCACCGGAAACGACACAAAACAAAATATCCATCTATGAGTGTCATACTTGCATTTACACTATTCTTCATGTCCATATTCCTCAACCAACTTTGAGTACCATAACCACACCATCAGGACTTCATGTAGACTTCATCAAATGCACCCAACACATCTGTTGACATCAACCACTCCATCAATTAAAACTATCTCACCATCAATCTCAACCATTTCTCTAGGGATTTTGGACTTCTCCAAGAGTTGACATCAATTTCCAAGGGTTGAAATCAATGACAACCAAATGTCTAATAGTATTCTTAGACAATCAGTTGTTAAAAATGTACATCTACCAATCGAAGTATTACATCTGTAGTGAAATAAAATTATGGAATACCAAAACTATTTAAAATTCCAAATAAGCAACAAAATTGATTGAACAAAAGAACAAAGTCAAAAAGTATACATTACCCCACATGAAGGATGATGACAAATATTGTCTTCAGGATACAGATAAGAAATGGGTAAAAAAGTGTAAATATTATGGAAACAAGTTGTCACATGGGAAAAATGCAACAATCCAAGATCATATAAGTATGATGCTAAAAGAAAATTAGACACTTCCATTAGTGACTCCAATGAAGAGAGAAAAACGAAGGAAAACAATTTGCATAGACGTGGTAAGAATTAGATTTCATGTCATAGATGTACACCCAATCAAACAATTTGCATAGACGTGGTAAGAATTAGATTTCATGTAATAGATGTACACCCAATCACTCATATCATTGCAAAATTATAGATGGGAAGGAAGTAGATATTTTCACAGAAGAAGACATGTTACAGTCTGAGATGGAGAAAAACTCACCGAAGGTGTCATTAGCAACAATCATGTGCACTAATAAGACTCGTAAGAAAGAAGGATCAAGGGTCCTTAATGAAGTTATGACCTAAAATGAAGAAGTGAAACCACCTATAGTAAAATATAATCCACCTAATGTAAGGAACATTGGTACTATCCACAACAGTTCAGGTGAAAATCTCATGACATTAGTGGCAACAATTACAAGAAAAATGGAACCAAGGACCCTAAAATTCAAGGGAAGAATAAAGAACAAAAATATCACAATCCTTGTAGACTCTGGAAATTTGCACAATTTTGTGTATATCAACCTTGTAAAACAATTGAATATTTTTGTATACCTTAGCTCATGGTAACAATCGTTGATGGTCAACAAGTCAAATGACTAGGATGGTACCATAAGGTTTTTTGTACATATACAAAACTTGGAACTACAAATTAGATATTACATTGTTCTACTTAATGGAATGGACATGGTGTTAGGAACATAATGGTTGATACAATTGGGCATCTATGCCAAAAACCTTCTAGAACAAATTATGGAATTCAAGTGGAAAGGGAAGAACTATAAGCTATATGGATTAGAAACTCTAGATCATAAGGTAAGTATAACAACATCTATGGATAAACAAAAACTCAAAGAAAACATATTTATACATCAAGGTAATGCGAGTGAATGATATAAAGACTCAATGTTCAAAAAAGAAAAAAACATTTAGAGTTAAGATGACCTTCTATAAGGAAAGTGAAACTCATTCCCCTTGTTTTGAGGACAAAGAAATCCTAGAGGAGTAGACAATGTTATATACACAAATAAACATAGGTACATGGATAAATACTATAATATAATATATAAACATAATAAAAATAAATAAATAAAAAATATATAAATAAATATTTTATTATTTAAAGACATACTTTTTCAATGAAAAGGCACAATACCCTCTTTAATCGTATTTATATACGGGGCCACCAATTGTAAATCATCATTCATTTTATGTGTTTATCAAATTTACATATATATATATTGTTGATATATCCAATTAAAAGTCAAAAACTATAAAATATTCTATTATAGATACTTCAAGTCTTTAGTGTTGGACAGTTGGTTTGGTCAGTTGGTTGTCATTGATGTCAACCCTTGGAGAGTGATCTTGGAGATTGATGTCAACCCTTAGAGATTGATTTCAACCCTTGGATAGGTCTAGATATGTTGGACATTTTATTGACATTTGTATGATTGAGATTGATGATGAGTTAGTTGGGTACATTTGATGTAGTCTACATGTAGCCCCGGAGGTGTGGTTTTGGTAGCTGAAGTTTATTAAGGAATATGTACATGAAGGATAATGAAATTGCAGGTAAGTCTAGCATATATGGATAGTACACATCGTTATGTTTCTGGTGATATGTGGAACACCACATGGTTCCTCACGGTTAGGGAGGTATGGCCTTGTGAAGTTGGAAGCCCCGAAGAGTGGCCAAGAAGCCCCTAGTTGGTTACAAGTCTTCATCAAAGGGTAAAGTGGTTGTAACAAGAAACCCCTAAAATAAGGAAAGAAGTTACCTAGCACACATATAAATACACCTCAAGAGTCTCTCATTTTCACACACACACTTACATTGAATATCTATCTTATGACTGTTATGGTCTATCTTTTGGTAAATCTATTAGTGAATCTGAGGTTGAAGTGGAGACATTTTTCTGAGGAAGCGAAAGTCTAAAGGGTCGAAAGTTTCGAAGTTGTATAAAACTAGAAACCCTAGTTTTCTGAGGATGTACACAGGCTATAAGAGGACATGTCGCGTACATATGCAGGCTACAAGAGGACATCTCGCATACATACACAGAATGCTAGAAGACAGGTCGTGTATATGAGGAAAAGTTTAAAAAAAAAGGTACGATTGAGTTACAACAAGGTTTGATGGTACATAATAGTCTCGGATGGTATGTTTCTGGCTTTCATGACTAAAGGTATGCCTTTTATGTATTTTTTTTAGGCTTGTATCTTGGATAGTATGGCACATGCTTAAGGCATGTCTTGGAGGCCCTTAATGGTACATGATTGGATATGGTTGAGGTGAGATTGCCACATGCTTGATACATACTGTGATGTCCCATCCCCAAGATTAGGCCAGCAGGGAGTGACTTAGTAGTCTATATGTTCCCGTAGACTATAGTCAGGCACAAACAGGGAACCAGATGGAGGAATAAGGAGGAATTAAGGCTAAACGATAAATTAAGCCTAA
>SNQJ01S0200079.1:1673-12899 GCA_010110895.2 Picea sitchensis | reverse complement strand
TTATGATTGTAAAACCTTTGTTATGCTACATGCAACTATAATAACCTACATGCAACCATAATAACTGACATGCAAACACTTTAAACAAGAGATCGTCTACATCAAACTCTAAAACGCATCCAGAAACCCCCAGTGTATCAGATATGCATGTTAGAATAGGAAGATCGTGGCAAATATCTTGATCAGCCGGATCAGGGATATTTCACATACTCTTGGCACTCACTCCTACATATTGAGAAATTTGCGATGAATTACTTTCAACGAAACTAGCTTTTCATCGCAAAAATGAAGATAAAGATTTAAATTTATATTTCTTTTTTTAATCATCCCGCGTTCATCGCCTAGGAGAAAACCTATATCTTTCGTCGCATAGTTATTTGCATGGGTGACGACACAAATATTACCGTTTCCCTATTCTAAGTTACTCAAATATTTGACAAAATCAATACTGACTTGGTCAACGCT
The DNA here is from genome assembly GCA_010110895.2 of Picea sitchensis. Taxonomy (NCBI): domain Eukaryota; kingdom Viridiplantae; phylum Streptophyta; class Pinopsida; order Pinales; family Pinaceae; genus Picea; species Picea sitchensis. The sequence goes on along the minus strand of SNQJ01S0200079.1, from coordinate 12,434 downwards.
CGTCACAGAGTTCATTGCATGCTCGATGACACAAAGATTATCATTGAACTGTTCAAACAATCACCCAACTATTTGACTTGGTCAATATTGACTTTGTCAAATAGACATATCCTTGTGATATTTTGCACCCACTGGAAGAGTAGTACTATTAAATTGCTCATTTGGTGAAGGAGTACTAGAAGAAACGATCTGAATAGAAATGAATAATTTAGTCATTGATATGCTCAGCTATTGGAAAACGATGTGATGCAACACCCCTACCTCAGTAGGGATCTACTAACCTCCTGACCTATGGATCTTCAACTCCCTTGAGCCGAAATGGCTCCTTGATTCCTAGCTATAATATCCCAAAACATATAGCCACAGGTCCTTTTTAGAATCCACGCCCATGGGAACAGACGCTAGGCATCAACCTCCACTCCTCATGACCACTGGCGTGACCACAGACTTAACCCCAAAAGGGCGCGTCGGGTTTCACGACTTCGCGATTCCTATTGTTGAGTTCCCTGACTCCTTCAGATCCCAAAACCCCAAAATGGGCTAACAGGTCTCTAACTCCTCCCTTAAATTCTCCTTATGTGACCCTCAACTATGACCCAGGGCCCAACCTTCTATCGCATCGGGATTTCGTGTATCGGGGATTTGTGATGTAACTTATCTCCCTTCGCCCAATAGTCGAAACCGTGATATTCTTTTGTCGCAGATAAATGTTCTAGATTCTTGTCACGATCTGATGGTCCATATCGCGTCGGGATTTCGTGTATCGAGAATTTGTGAAGTGGTCCTCTCCCCTTCTCCTGAAATCTGAAATCACGATGAATGCTTATGCTAGATCTACAGTCAACAGTCCTGGGTACCTGTGATCCAATGCTCTAGATTCTTCCTTCTCTTATTGGGATTTTGCGACTCAGGATTCCTGAAAATAACTTGCTCCACACTCTTGACTCCCGAAATGCCAAAATTCCAAAGCGCCAGATCAACGACCCTCATTGATATGGATCTGACGACTACTATCCCTCCTGAGCTTGTGAGTGTTTAAAGACACTCATCCTTATCCTCTCTGCTAGTCTACGGTCCACGAAAAAATCGGTGTTTCTCCAACTGAGAATTCCAACCGTCCGTTCAGGTTCTTGATGACTCTTGCCAACTAATTTGGCGTCCTTCCTCTTGAGCTTTCCTTCTGCGAGGAAACTTCAATCTTTGTCTTTCCTTATAACTCTTTGAAGCCTATGTGCCTCCTGAACTTGGTTCTTGCTACAAACTCAAATATTCTATGGGAATTCTTGCACGCACTCCTTGCAGACTTCACGATAATTGTTGATTATTTGATGTCTCCCTCTCCTGCGCACTCCTAGTGACATAAATCCTTCAACCACTCCCTTGGTTGGGAAAATCTAAGACTTCAACCGGCCTGTGCACACCTTGCATGGGTCTGTTCTATACTTGCACTTCTGTTGGTATGAGAAAAACAGTATCTCTCCTGAGATTTTCTGAGGTAAAACTCAGAATATTGTCAACGCACTCCTTGTGGACCTTCACTGCACTCCTTGTAGGAATTCTCAGGACGAGAAACAATTGAAACTCACACTCTCCCTCTCACGGACTTCATACATTCAACATGAAATCACAGATATACCTAAGCATTGAAACAAATGCATAACAGAGAATATAAGAAAACTGTAAACATACCATTCAATAGATGTAAACAGTAATCATCACAACACCATGAAATTGAATCAAAGAATTAATATATTAATCCAAGTGATTCTGTACATGGTCTCTATAGCAACAACTATCTTCTTATACAACTTCTACAATCTATCTTTTGCTTTGTTCTCCTATTCTCTTGCTCTACAACTCTAATTCTTATAATGAGAATAATAATACAATACCATACATACAAGGGAGATTTCTCGAGTTTTCCCTCCTACATCCTCAAGCTATCTAATATAATTAAAGCCTACAACTACTTTACATTGATTACATTAAATGGCTACAATCAACATATGAGAGAAACCGCTCAAGATCTACGTTACAATCTCCAAAACATTTAAGAACAATTACTTCCCCCTAGCCATTACATAAATGTTTCATCTTTTAAATTTCACATGTCCTCAAAAATGCGTGCTGGTGCATATCCAGTTGTCCTCCACTTGCGCGTGCTTGCAATGCTCTTGTATCATACTCCTCTGGCTAAAAATTCATGAACTTCTACAACGTCTGTCCATGTTTCTGGATATTTGATTCGCTTTCCTAACTTGCATCCTCAATTAGGTGTCCTTTCCACTTTACCAAATACTCAAGATATGTCTTTCTCTGGGTTTTCTTGCTAACTCTCTGATCAATGACCTTTTCCATATGCGGATTTTCAGCTATAGGCATTTGTTTGACCCACTGAACTTCTTTTGATTCTCTTCTTCACCTGCTTCATCTATTCTGTAAGGATACAGATCTACTATGTTGAATATGGCTGATATTCCCACACCATCTAGCAATTCTATCTCATAAGAAGTTTCCTCAAATTTCCTCAAAATCTTAGACTGTCCTATCTTTTTCATTTTCAACTTATTATACGTCCCCCGTAGGAACCTTTCTTTTCTTAGATGCACTAAGACTAAGTCTCCCACTTCAAACTGAAGCTCTCTTTTGTGTTGATTTGTTCTATGCTTATATTCTTGGTTGTAATTCTACAATCGCTCTCAGATCTTACTGTGGAGCTCTTACATCTCTGCTGCAAAATCCTCTGCACCAGCACTTCTGAACTCATTATGTTCTAAGTCTCTCAACTCAGATACTCCTCTTGGATGCATTCCATATATTATCTGGAATGGGATTTGTCCTATGCTCCTGTTAGGTAAGTCATTATATGCAATTTTTTCTTGTGGTTGAATCTGATCCCACTGACTATGATGTTCAGCTACTAAACTCCTCAACAAGTCCCCTAAACTTCGATTTACTGCCTCAGTCTGTCCATCCGTATGAGGGTGATATGATGAGCTAAAAGATAATTATGTCCCCAGATTCTTCCATAGTGTCCTCCATAAATGACCAATGAATTTGGTATCCCTATCTGAAACAATACTCTTGGGTAAACCATGAAGTCAAACAACTTCTTTGAAAAACAGATTTTCAATGTGTGTTGCATCATTGGTTTTCTGACATGAAATAAAATGTGTCATTTTTGAGAATCTGTCGACTACCACGAATATGGAATCAAAACCTCTCTGTGTCCTTGGCAGTCCTAACACAAAATCCATGCTTACCATGTCCCACGACCTCTCTGGTACTAGAAATGGTTGATACAATCTTGTATTCTGTCTTTTCCCCTTTGCGTGCTGGAAAATTCTACATTTGTTGACAAATTTCTTGACATACGTCCTCATCCCTGGCCAATAATACAAACTGTTCAGTTGTGCGAATGTCTTATCATGGCCGAAGTGTCCAACCAATCCCCCACTATGTTTTTCCTTTAAAAGGTTTTCTCTCATAGAACTCTTCGGGATACACAACTGATTTCCTTTGAATAATAATCCATCCTGAATTAAGTATTCAATCCATTGGCTTTGTCTCTCAGAAAAGGATTCTCACATGCTTCATAAGCATCCTTGAAATCTGAATCATCCTTGTACATGTCCTTAAGGCTATCAAAACCTAAGGTCTTCTCACAAAACTCTTGCAGAATCAAACATTTCTTGCTCAATGCATCAACAACCTTGTTAGTAGTTCCAGAAATGTGCTTTATAACAAAAGTAAAGTTCTGCATAAATTCAACCCATTTTGCATGTTTCTGGTTCAATTTTTCCTGTTTGGTTATGAATTGTAAAGCATAGTTGTCACTATACAAAACGAACTCTTTCAGAACCAAGTAATGCCTCCATTTCTTTAGTGCCTGTATGATTGTATAAAACTCTTTATCATATGTGGAATATTTCATGTTGGCCTCATTCAGTTTCTCATTGAAGTATGCAATTGGTCTATTGTCTTGGCTTAAGACTGCTCCAACTGAAAATCCACTTGCGTCACATCTCACTTGAAATGTTCTACTGAAGTTTGGAAAAACCAGTACTGGTTGTTCAATTATCTTCTCTTTCAACAACTTAAAACTTTTCTCTGCTTCCTTTGTCCAGTGAAAAGATTTATGTATTTTCTTTATTGTGTGTATCATTGGTGCAGAAATTCCACTAAAATTTATGATGAACTTCCTGTAAAAACTGGGTATTCCATGGAAGCTTCTGAATTCAAATATATTCCTTGGCGACGACCATTCTTTGATCACTTTTACCTTCTTAGGATCCATCTTCAACTCATTCGAAGAGATCATAAAACCCAAATAAATGAGTTCTTTCTTCATGAAAGATGACTTATTTAGATTTATCAACAACTTCTCTTGTTGTAACCTCCTCATCACTAAAGCTAAATTTCTCAAATGTTCCTCCTCAGTCTTATTGAAGATCAACATATCATCAAGATACATAATTACAAATTTTCCAATGAAATCTTTCAAGACTTCGTTCATCAATCTCATGAAAGTACTTGGCGCATTCATCAAACCAAATGACATGAAAAGCCATTCATACAACCCTTCATTCATATTGAATGTTGTCTTCCATTCATCACCTTATCTCATCCTAATCTGATGATATCTGTAATGTCCCCACTTTGGGACATCATCACAGTGCAGAGGTTTATGATGACCAGAGTAGCTAGATGGATGTTATAGTGAGTACAAGGGTTATTAAGAGACATTGTGGGGTCCAACCTGCATTGCTCATCATATTTCATCATTATGATCCATTCCACACAGGTTGGATTTGGTTCCGTTGCATTCCGACGATTTCCATGATTTTGACTATTTTGGGCTATAAGTTAATTAAATTCACTGAAGAGGTCATTTTGGGTACATTGCTTAGAGGAACCTCTCAGTGTAATAATTCATTGGAATTGGGAGGAGAAACACTACAGGATGGGGCAATGAGAAGTGACTTTTAATGGCTAGGAAAGACACAAGGAGATATAATGTGTTTTTCAGAGGTAAAAAGGTTAATTAATTAATTAAAGTAATTTAATTAATTAATTAATTATTAATAAAATGAAAGTCACTTTGGAGGGACAAGGTGAGCCAAAAAGTATAAAGGAAAGGCAATTACATCTACTTATTCATTCATGTATGATCATATTTTGATATTTGGCTTCTAGCTAGTGAGCCCAACATTGGGGGTTTTGAGGGTTTTGACTTAACAAACCCTAGAGGGCGATTCAATGGTGAAAGATTCCACCTATCTTGTCCCAAGTTTGATATTGGAGATGCAATACTCTCCCACACCATTCTAGTTCGGTTCTACATCAGTGCATGAGGGTTCTACACTAGCCACAGGCACAGGAAGAAAAGGAGGGTGCACCATTGGGGGTTTCCAGCAAGGGAGCACACCATTCTTGGAGAGAGATTCATTGCAGGGGATTGGCAGGGATTTTGGAGATTCTATCACCAGGGTTTTCATTGCAGAGCCTTGGACATCAGATTTAGTCCATTTAGGAGGTGTTTTAGGTGTCATTTGATTTATTAGATGCATGGGACAAATTGGAGGAGAGGAGAAAACTTCAAAAAGTGGTTTCAGTCATTCGTTAGCTTAGATCTTCACCATTTCTCTTGGGACTTCACTAGGGAGGTAACCAAGCCTTGATCTATCATTCTAGTGGTTTTGTGGAGCATTTGGAGGCATATAGGAGTGAGGCTGATTTATCTAGGGCTTCAGGCATCCAGGGGGGTGCACCATATCTTGGAGGAGGTTAAGATCCATAGGGTTTGAGAGAGATCTTGGAGATTCGGACATCTAGGTTGCTCTTTCCATCACCTGATCTATTGTTTGGCATATTTCTTGAGGTGATTGGACACATTTGGCAGCATGGCAAAATTGTTGAAGAGCTTCAGCTATCCAACATGGTGTGGCACCTTCCAGCTTGGGGGTTTAGCATTCTTATGGCCTAGATCTACTTGTATTCAATCTTCATTGTGCATCCAAACTTTGGAGGCTTATTGTAGTCTTCTATTGGAGCATTTTGTAGTAGCTCTATTTTCTATCTTTGTAGCCATCTGTTGAGCATTCCATATCAGCATCTTCATTGTAGTAGGTTTCTCTATTTCATGTATAAAAGCATATTTGAGACGTTTTGGCTTGTATATCATATTGCATATGGTTGAGGTATGTCCATGATTGTATCTTCTTGTTTATTGCTACAAACATTCATATAAACACATCAGTAAAACCTAAGGACAAAATCAAGAGGCCATTTAGCCAGTAAACACATCTAAACAAGTAGGTTAGCGAAGTGTTTGATGAAATACTACAACCAATAAAAGTTTTAAAAGACACCTAAAACCGTGATGTTCTTGGCATAATGGTTTGGGAACATTATAGTGGTATCAAAGCTTAGACCCCTACCAGCCTGAGGGATCTTCCATAAGGAAATATGGGATCTATATATTTTGCTAGAGAAGCGGTGAGTTGTGAAAGGGAATATCACACCCTTTGTGAGAGACTTGGGCCTCTAATAACACTCCAAAAGTTTATATCCATGAAAAATCCTAGTTGGAGTGAAGATGAGGTGACATATTGGACCAACATAGTAGAGGGAAATAGAGAAAAAGCATTTAGATGGAGGGAAGAATAGAGTAATCCCACACCCATTAGGAGCACGCAAGTTTGCTACAGTTGCAAGGTGCCTTGGGAACCAAATCATAGGTGTAGGGGTAAGGGTAAGAAGCATATCATTGAGGTGCACTATGACAGTGATGATGAGGCATGTGAGGATGGATCGATTGATTCTTATCTAGAGCAGTTTGATGATGAGAGTGACTCTTGCACAGGGACTAGTGATAGTGAATCTTGCACATAGGATGATGATTTTAGCATGCTTGAGGAGGATAGTGACCCTTGTATAGTGGATAGGCAGTTGGATGGATAGGATGATAGCACCAGTGTATTAGCAGATATATCACAGACCATTGATGACCTTACACCTCAGCAGAGTGGTGACTCTAGTGAGGATTCACACTTGTTAGCACCTAGACGCATTGATGACATGCATGCATTACTGGCAGATTACTGCTGGAGAGCATCAGTGGCACATGGTAGTTCAAATGAGGGATTTTCCAGGGAGGACTTTCATACTCTCAGGGAGAGAGTATCGATGATGAGGACTGACTACCAATAGTTATTGACTGACAAGGACTGCCTATTGAGGATTGGTTAGATGCATCATGAGGCTCTGAGGGAGCAGGAGCTAGAGGTAGACAGACTTACTCAAGAGTTGGAGAGCACTCGAGGATTCTTGAGAGGCACACATAAAACCCTTCAAGAATCAGAGTCTAGGTCAGACGAGCCTCTTAAGGAGATTTGTCAGAGATCCACTTCAACTGTCTTAGTAGATAGTCAGATATATCATTTAGTCACGTTGTTAGGAGATGTTGATGATCTAGCACAGGAGCACCAGTTGATGGGGGACACTTCCATTGGTGTTCTGAGAGAGGTTGATCTCCATATAGATATTGATCCAGCAGTATGCCGAGGATCTACGATGTAGAAGGAGTCTACGGGAGATGACACGAGTATGTTGGAGCATACAGTGGTGAGTGATAGCTTACAGGGGCATGCTGAGATGTATGGTGGGATTCATAGGGGTGTATTGCCTTGTTGGGAGGAGACACGCTCAGGGGACCATGCAGATGCCACTCCTTGGAAGATGCACATAGTTATGAGACCTCACCTTCACCATTTCAGCAGTGGCATGAGAGAGGAGAGATGGATATTGGTTCACCAACAGATGGAGGAGTTACGTCTAGTTGTACTTGATGATTGGGGTTCAGTGATGATTACAGGAAAGCAATTATCATGGGTATCGGTAGACATTCTCTTGGTCGAATCCTAGGGATTGACCAAGACAAGTGGTATTTTCCAGTCCTACGGACAACTACATATGTTTTTTTAATCCTTTCGTGACACTTTTATCATAGGAAACATGAGGAGGGATTGTTTGTGGCTGAGGACATGGGGAGTGGCTAGGCTGAAACCACCTGACAATAGTATCTTTATAGCATCCAACCGGATAGAGGTGGATTGTCATAGGCAACTAGTTGAGACTTGGTGTGTGATGGTGAGCATCATGGGCCTGAAGATAGTATATGAGCATAGAGGGCTTCTAACAGTGATCAGTCTCGCACAGGAGAAGTTAGAGGAGATTTGAAGTGATAAACTTCCAAGTTTATCATGGGATCCGGGTGTTCATTTGGCTAGTAGGATGTCTGACTATAGGATGACCCAGGTTGCGCCAGAGAGCCACATATGCCACCATGGGTTAGTTTGGAGTGGGCCTGCAGGGATTTTTTCGATGGAATGAGGCATCTTTTCACTTTTGGTAATCATGATCGAGCGTGGAGATGGTTGGACTAGTACTTCTTCTACATAGATGTATTTACTGATATAGTTTCTGGACAATAGGTCCAATGGTCACAGGTATTTCAGCCGGAGGACCCAGGAGAGGAGGATTCAGGATGTATGCAGGGGGAAAACAGTCATGGTCAGAGTAGTGTAGGGTCAACATGGTGATCTTTGATAGAGATTAGCATGGGACCCAGAGATTACAAGACTAAGAATTTCACTAACTGACAGGGGAGAGTGGACCATTGCAGGGGAAAGTTATTCTAACTTTCCATTGAGCTTCAGTATTGAGACGAGCGCATCGCTTGCGAGTGTCTCACAGAGGTCTTGCAACACCTCATTCGGGCATCAACATGAGCAGTTGATGGAGGCCATATGGATCTTGGTAGAGACTTGGAGGATGGATTCATTCTGATATGAGGCCATGTGTCATATGTAGGAGACTCCCGAAGTTGATGTATTTCAGGGTTATACTTCCTAGGGGCTAGCAGTTCATGACTTGATATGGGACCCAGGGGGAATAGTGTATGAGTGTTCATCTTTGGATGGGTTCACTATGTATCCCACAGGTGGACATGGGATCCTGGTATTTTATTTGAGGGGATTTGGTTATTGCTTGAGGACAAGTAATTTTCTAGTAGGGAGGACTGTAATGTCCCCACTTTGGGACATTATCACAGTGCATAGGTTTATGATGACCAGAGTAGCCAGATGGATGTTATAGCAAGTACAGGGGTTATTGAGAGACATTGTGGGGTCCAAATTGAATTTCTCATCATATTTCATCATTATGAGCCATTCCACACAGGTTGGCTTTGGTTCCGTTGCATTCCGACGATTTCCATGATTTTGACTATTTTGGGCTATACGTTAATTAAATTCAATGAAGAGGTCATTTTGGGCACATTAATTAGAGGAACCTCTCAGCGTAATATCTCATTGGAATCGAGAGGAGAAAAACTACAGGATGGGATAGTGAGAAGTGACTTTCAGTGGCCAAGGAAGCCACAAGGAGAGTGTTGACCGCCTATTCAGCTAGGGGGTCAACTCATGTGCCATGATGATATGCATCACCAGATGCAAATATGTTGAAGACAATATTGGTTCTACTTGGGCATTTGATGCTCCAGCACAAAATTTTGTAAACGAAATTTTCGCACCCCTGCTTGGGTTAATAATGTAATAAGTCTGCATGGATCATAGTTAGGTCAGGTACCTTGGGATGTTTTCATTGGGAGAGTTATTTTCACCGAGGGTTTTTTATCCTCAGGTTGTCAACTGGGCTTTTCAGCCCGGTTGATTTCCCATGAGTTTTTCCCTCACACATGCAATAATTTCTCCAAAGTGGTGAACGGAGTTCTAATGATCTCATCCTTTGGTAGCTATTGTTTAGGAATGATGTAAATGACCATGCCAGACAGTGTAGAAAGTTTCGCGGAATTTTGTCGAGTCTAGATAGGTTTTTTTTTATTAATTAAATTTTAATAATTTAATTAATTAAATGTTTTTTGAGCAAATATTGTAAAAACTGGGTCTTTGGGCTTTTGATAGGGGTATTTGTGCTCAAAAGAAATGTAATAGCACCCCCTACACCCATAGACCAAGTTTCAGCTCAGTCGGACAAAGTTTGCTATGCATTTGTCCACCCGGAGTCAAAGTCAATCAAAACAACAATTTTAATTGTTAAGTGATTTTTGTAATTTTTGTAAAAAATAGTTAATGGGTGAGTTTGAAGGTGGAAAATAGCAAGATTAGACTTTACCTAACCCTCCCAACCTTTTCCAACCTATTCTAACCCCTTACCCACCTTTTACACTAAAAAAATCATGGCCCCCTAGGGGAAGTGACGTTTTTCCTTGGTGGAGGTTGTAGTGACTTATTGGGGCCCCATCTCATGAGTTATGACTCCCTTTGACCCCCATATCACCTCCTAGGATGATCTCACTCCTTTTTTCTCATTAATTCCCTTTCATTTCTTCATTTTCACCCTTTTTTTGCCCCTTCCAAGAGGAGTTACGCCCCCCTCTTCTAGAAACTCCACAAATGATTTTTTTAAAAATTATTTGAGACCTCTCACCTTCCTTGGCATCAATACCAAGGCCTCCCACACCTCTTTGTTTGATCCCAACACCTCCCACATTTTTCTACACCCTAAATCTAGCTTTCAAACCCTAGATGGTGTTCCCTAGCCTTGAGATCTACTCTTATGCTTGGTGGTGGACACTTGGCATTGATCCAAGAGAGGTAGGTTTGCCTCTCCAAGTATAAATAGATCCCTCTCCTCACTCCCAACTCACCATTCTTTGAGCTAAAGTTATGCTACTGA
>SNQJ01S0200078.1:0-17007 GCA_010110895.2 Picea sitchensis | reverse complement strand
CTACCATAATATTAACAAAATCCACCCCCGAGCACCTTAAACTTGATAGAGAGAATAATTCCAGAAGCAAACCCTAGGTCCAAAATCCAATCAAGGTAGTGTACCACTCTCTAGAGATAGTGTACCAAACATAAAGTCCAAACCATAACCAAGAGAAAGTCCAAGACTAAAACCGAAAATACTAGTTGCAGTAGCTACAACTGCAGTTAATCTCCAAACTTGTGCACTTACTGAATTTATGCAGTTGCGAGTTGTGTGTGTACAAATGAGCTCTGGCATCCTGTATTTATACTGCTCTTTCTTATCTGTTTGGGCCGACTTCTCTTTCTGGAGGCTAAAAACTCAATATTAATTATTTTCTTTAGTCGACTTGTCTTCTAGGGTTATGCCCAAAGCTTTAGGGTTTCTTCTTGTTTTCCAGAATATTCTATTCTTGTCAGAGTTACACGTGGAGGTTAATACCTCCCGCAACTATTATAATATCAACAAACATCACCTAAAGGCATCTAGAAAGAGATGGAGCCCATTCCAGTCACTGGATATGTAGCATTGTCACCCAACTCCACTTGTATGTTAGTCCATATACCAACCAACACCATATGTGGTATTGATGGAAAGGCATGAAATCATAGAGAAAATGGCTTCAAGCTTGGATGTCAACTCATCCACTATGATAGAAGCTTATGTAGTCCTTGCAAACTACTTTTGTTGTTGTTTATCCTCCCCTTTCTTCTTCTCAGGAAACTGACTAGCATAGTGCCCCTTCTTGTGTCATTTGACACATGTAACATGATTCAAATCCTTCTTACCATGGTTAAAAGAACATGACTCTTCTGTCTTACCCCTCTCGATTCCTCATTTTTTACCACCTTTCCTCACTTTCCCCATGAGAGCAAGGTTTTCATCTACTTGGGTTGCCACCGCTTCTTGCCTTGTTTCTTCCTAGGCAAATGCATCCCAAAGCTCCTCAAAAGTTGGCATCAAGCATGGGGATTTTGTACAAAAGCTTCCCATTGCAAAGAGTTGATCTCTAAACTTGGTGGTCTTCATCAGGAATTGGCCATTGTGTTTGTATTACTCATGTGGGTATAGGTGACTTTATTCTTCAAGAGCAACTTTCAAGGAACATTACCACTTTGATATAGAGATGTCAAAGTTGTGTACATATCCTTCATTGATTTTACTGCAATATAAGGAATCAAGGGATCCTTCATGAAATCTAAGATGAGCCTTTTTTCCTTAGCAACTTTCTTATACTAAGCCAATTGTGGGGAGGAATTGTAGCCCTCCCTTCAACTATGATCCATAGATCCATCTTTTCCATTATCACATGCAACCTGTGTTTCCAAGGGGTGAAGTTGGAAGCTCCCACTAATTGATCACACTCTCTGAAGCTTGGCATCAAGTTAACCATTGCTAGAATCTCCTTGAATACAACTTTAATGAAAATAGATCAATCAAAGCAACAACCTATCATAGGTTCAAATCACCTCTTTCAAGCATTAAAAAACTTACTCAAATCACTAGAGTTTCATGGGCATCACACCCAGTAACCTCTTACATGCCTTGGTGCCTTTGACAAGAATGGATCCACTCTGTTATCACTCTGTAAATTGCTTTGCCCGAGGAAGCAAATCACAAAGGTAACCACAAACCACTTGGAAACTGTAAGCTATCCCTTCCAGTTTCAGAGAGGGCTCTCTCTTTCAAATCAGTCACTAAAAGGACTGATTTGGATTTATGCTCAAATGATAGATATCTAATTTTGAAATGAATTTAATGAGTTGGTGGAAGATCATATTGAATATCCATTGGGCAATGGATTCATAGGGTCAGAGACTAACAAAGGACTGAACACTGGTTAATTGAAAAATGTCTTATCAGAGAAAAGGTAGAAAACACTCCTTTATACCAATTAAATTTCGTTGTAGTGGAAAATTCAGAGAGGAAACACTAATCCCTTAGGGAATCTATCAGGGATGAATCCCAAGGAAATTATAGTAGAAACAAATAAGGAAAATACATTCCTAGAGCATTAGATTCAGATGAGTTCATACACATGTATTTCACTTTAACATATAGAAGAAAAAATAAAACATAAATTGATTAAGGCAATGTAAAAATAGGCACAGTAGGAGCACAAGGATAAAGGAGAAATAATCACATGAATCTATGATGACAAGTTCCAAGTACTTCTGGTTCAAAAAATTGCATTAGTCTTAAAAAATAGTTTACAATGCACACAATAAATTCTCCTCACACACTCCACACCTTTAAGCTGATGTAGCTCCATAAAATATATACAAAAATTCTCCTCCTATCCTCCTAAATTCGAATTCAAGAACTTGTCTAAGTTAAGCTACAGTTACACATATTTTGGCATCAAAATCTAAACAAACTACTAAAAACAAGGAGTCAAACTTGACTCATTTATTACATCATAACCACTTGACAAAAAAGGTGTTTGAATCCCTGATATGGTGATATTTGACCTTGGTGTTCGTTGAATATGACTTGGCACCTCTGCTGACCTGTCCATGATGACCTGGACACATTCTGGACACTCTGTCACAGTTGTGCAGCAAGGTTGCTGCGCAACAATATCCTATAAGAAATCTGTCTTGGTGAAATTATGGAAAATATGCCTCAAAGATCATTGCATATCTTTGAAACCATGTTATATGTGTAAACAATGAGAGAGGTTTTTTTTATTGGGTCTGTGCTTGACAAAAACCTCTTTGGGTTTTCAAAACTTCCTCTTCATCTTCTCGGAATCTGCACCCAAAGATAATGACTAAAAAACGAAATCATTAAATATTGAAATTTGGAAAATAGGCTGTAAAGATCCATTCAGATCTCCCAAACCATAACACATGTGAAGAAACAAAGACAGGTTTTTGTTATCTGGTCCGTTATTGACAAAAACCTCTTTTAGTTTTGAAAAATTCATTTCCAGTTGGTCGGAAACCAAGTTTTAAGTTTACCACTAAAATAGTAAAATACTCAACATCCCCTATCACAGTTGCGCAGTAAGGTTGTTGCGCAATAGTAACCTACAGGAGAAGCGCAATGCAGTTGCACAACAACTGATATTCTTGAAATTTTATTTCTTTTCTTGATCTGGATTGATTGATGGAGATGGTTAACGATAATAACAAACTCAAAATCATGGAAAGGTGCCCAAGAACCCTTTCTTTCCTTCATAAAACATGTTTGCTTTTCACATCTTAAATCTTTGACATATGTAAAATGCCATGAAGAGCTCACTTTTACTTCCTGATTGATAAATTATTTAGGTTGATGCAGTAAATGCTTATCTCATTATCACATTGAGATATCCCATTCCATATTTTGACAAGAACCTGATACCGCTGCTCAAAATAGACCAATATAGTTGCACAACGTGCCTGCTACACAATTGTGAATTTGTCCTTCACAAATCAAAATTGAGATTTTCAATGCGTAATAGGGAAAAAAAAATGATCATGTATAATGATCTATCAAAAAAAATAACACTGTGCATAAGAATGCCATCCAGATCTGAAACAACAGCTGGAGAGTGTGGAAGCAAGGTTGTTTGAAGGTGCACAACGTCATGTGAAGCGTCCTCTGCAGTCTGTAAGCAACAAAAAATGCAGTGTTTGCAGATGCACAACGAGCTTGGATTGAAGATTCTGAATTTGCAGATGAAGAGAGCGATATCTAGGGGTTTCTTTGCCTGGAGGATGAACAATTTGAATGATGAATCCAAAATAAACCATCAATTCTACCCATCATACCTCATTGTACCTTAATACTCAATTGCACAGCATTAGGAAGTTGCACAACAACTTGTGCAACGCTATAATTTGCTTGATGATGCCACATGCCTCCAACGGATTTGAGCTTATGAAATCTTTAGGATCATGAAAATACTGACTATAACTGACTTGAATTGACCTCATGATCTTTCATTTGACTCTTTAGTGATATGAAAACCCATACCTTTGGCACTAAGACCATATGTTTCATGATTCAACTTTATTTTATGACCTTACTCAAACACATTTATCAATTACAAACCCATTGACTCATAACCTAAGAGAAGTCATGCCATGGTCTTTATGAGACCAAAGCACGACTTTACCCTATCATACATTTTTTACTCACATCCTAACAACCTATTTATAAGACACTAACACACTCCAATCACTAGAGCTTTTTGAGCATTACACCCACTGAAATATTCCATTCTTAGCTCCCTCTCACATGAAGCTGAATTCTCCTTACATTTGGACAGAAATTTTTTGAACATTTCACCCACTGAAATATTCCATTCTTATCTCCCTTTCACATGCAACCAAATTCTCCTTACATTTGGACAGAAAATTTCAGCGCCACAACTCTAATACCATGTTAAAATTTCACCTAATGATAACATATCTACACTAATGGAATTATAACAACACATATGAAGAGTGTAAAGACCACATATGAAGAGGCTCGATCATTATAACAACACACAATTGATAGATCTAAGAAAATAGAGGTGAAAAAGTCATATTTGAATACTAAATTAGTGCAACACCAACCCAATATTAAATATAATATAAAATTAGATCTGAAAACCGTGTTAACATGTTAAATCAATGTCACCTGGATAGGGTGTCACCTGGATCAGGTGTCACATGGCCCACAAGGTTGAGGGGAAACACCAGATGACGGGGCGATGGGATTGGATGTCCGTATGCGCACTCTCCTATCCAAAACATCACCCTCCCGCCACCTTGCAAGACACATGACTCACATTTCTCATGCAACGAGGGATGTAAATGAACGTTTTCCAAGTTATGAAGACAAGCGATCAATGCGAGTTGGGTGGGTTGTATTATAGCCATTCGAGAATATCAAACAGGGGAAGGATGGCACCACGCAAGCGTAGGCACGAGGAGAATGTGGAGAAGAAGACGCAGGTGGTCACAACTGTTGAAGATGTTGCGATAAACTAGAGGAGGGAGTTCACCTGACGGATAAAGAGGCAATGAAGGATCTAGAGAATGAAGTGCAAGCTAGGCAGGCTCAGATGGATAATGAGGACGTGGAAATACAGGTGGGAGACTTGGTCCCTGACCTGGTATGCGCCAGGAATACGGAAACCAAGTTTTTCAAAATGGTTGAGTTATATTTTCATGAGAAAACTATGGTTGCTCAGGGCAGGGCTCCTCTTGAACAGGACATTCAGATTTTGAAGCATGGGATGGAAGCATTAGAGAGGTAGTCTAGCCTGTGCACGACTATGGTTTCATGGCTTGTCAAAAAACAAGGAGGGGTCTTTTAGAATGCTAAAGGAAAATATTCTCCTACCATCTTTAACACCTCCAACTTCCTCCAAGTTCAAGTGATTGATGAATAATGCAATCTGCATAAGTCGGTATTTTAATAGTTTATAATTACTAGTTTTCTTGTTTTCAAGTTTCAAGACTCTTAGTTAAGACTGGTTAGAAATATCTATTCAGACGAAGCAAGATAGTAATGTTAGTTTTGATAGTTTGATCAACTAGCTTGGTTTCCCTTAGGGAAAGCCAACAAACTCTAGGTCATTTTCTACAAACAATCTTATGGCTAGCATAACTATCAACATGTATATTTTGCCTCTTTATAAATATAAATTCTCAGCTTGCTTACAAAAAAAAAGCACGTTAAATCAGTGTAGCACCAATCCCCTGAATCTCAATATTCTCTTACATTAAACTACCCAGTTGGTTTCCACTCGACCTGCTATCGACCTCTTGTCGGCTGACCTTTCAAATTCTCGTCAATCACTTCAACAACGAATTTCCCAGTCGATCAGTTTGACCTTCGAATTTCGAGGCGATCACTTCGACCTCGACTTAACCATTGTCTTGACTTGGCTCGTCGGTCGACTTATCACCTAGTCGATCCACCTCGACTAGACAATCAAATGATTGTTCTTTCACTGCAAAGAATATAACAACCCAAAATTCTCTCACTTGTTGTCTTCTTTGTTGATATAGGGGAACTTGAAATTTTGTTCACTGACTGAGGGAAACAATGCCCATTTCCTCTCTACAACAAGGTAACTTCACAACACTCACATAATTGGTCAAAGAGTCTGCTATGTTTTCCAAAGCGTCTACTTTCTCCAACAACACCTTGTTTCTTTCCACCATGTCTCTCACCGAATGGTGTTGTACAACAATATGTTTCATCCTAGAATAGTAAGCTATGTTATTTTCCAGGAATATTGTGCTTTTAATGTCACAATTTACCTTCATAGCTTTCTTTTCAAACCCAATCTATGAACACAAACGATGTAGCCATGCCACTGCTTTGCTTGCATGAGTGGCTGCCATGTTTTCAACTTATATTATTGACAAGGCCACGACCTCCTGTCGCTTACTCATACAGTTGATTGCTCCACCATTCATCTTGAACACATATCCTCTAGTCGACTGAACATATTGAACACATCCTCTCCATCCTATTTGGTGCTGACAAATCCATGTACATTTACTTCCTTTTCAGCTTCACGTTTCCCTTGGTAGCATATAGCATAATATTTTGTACCACACAAATCCCTGAACACTCGATAGTTATCCATTTCTCTTTCCTAGGTGTCTCCATGTATTTGCTCAATACTCCCACTACATGAGCAATGTTTGGTAGAGTGCATACATCATACTACCAACAACACTAGCATAGGGAACACATTCCATGTCCTCTATTTCTTCCTATGTGTTTGGACACTGTTAAGCAATCAGTCTTGCTCCTAGAGAAATTGAAACCTTGACCGGTTTGTAATCCTGCATGTTGAAACACTTCAAGATTGTTTCAATATACTTTCTCTAATTCAACCAAATATTTCTAGTTGTTCGATCTCTGTTAATCTCCATTCCTAGAATGAAGTTCGATGCATCTAGATCCTTCATGTCGAACTTGGAGGACAACTGTATCTTCAGCTCTTTTATTGCATCCATATTGTATCTAACCAACAACATGTCATTGACATACAAGGATACATATATGAAATGCCCACCTTCTTCCTTGGAATATACACAATGATTAGCCTTTCTTCTCACAAATTCCAAGCTAAGGATGTGTGTGTCAAACATTTTATACCATATCCTTGGTGATTGTTTAGACCATAAAGGGATCTCTTCAATTCGCACAACAAATCTTTCTTTCCCTTTACTGCAAAAACCTCAGGCTATTTTATGTAGATTTATTCTTCCAGGTCCCCAAGTAGGAACATTGTCTTCACATCAATTTTCTCTATTTCAAGTTAAAATGATGTAGGTAGAGACATTAGTACTCTAATGGAATTTAATTTTTCAACAGGGGAACAAATCTCACCGAAGTCGAATTCCTTGACTTGGGAGTATCCTTTCGCTACCAGTCGAGCTTTGAATTTCTTGACTTGACCTGATGCATTCAAATTTTTATTGAACACTCACTTGCTACCAACATATTTCCTTCCATTAGGCAGCTTTACCAAATCCCATGTCTCATTCTTGTGCAAGGATTCAATTTCTTCGACCATGGCATCCTTCAAGATTTTACCCTCTGTTGGTTCGACTTCCTCCCTGGCCGACTTGGGCTCCTCACCAATGGAAGATAACAAAAATGCAGAATGGAAATCGAGTGGACTATACCTTTCAACTTGTTTCCTTACTCATTCATACCTCTTTACAACCGTAGTTGGTTGTTCCACCTCGTCATCTGATTCAATCGACTCATCTAAATCATGTTCATTGTTCCTCAGTTCAAACACTGACTTCTCTGGTTATTTTACTGTTTAAACCTCTTCAGACTTGGAATTTCCCCCAACTTCTCTAAAGACGACATCTCGACTATACATTTTTTTCCTCAACATCATATCCCATAGCATATATCCTTTTAATCCATCCTTGTATCCGATGAAAAAGAACTTAACTACCTTATTATCCAACATATTCCTATTTTCCTTGGGAACATGCAAACATGCATCGCAATCAAATACTTTAAGATGTGAAAGTGAATGCTTCTTACCAAACCATATCTCATGTGAGACAAGTCAACTAGCACTGATGAAGGAGATTCATTTACCAAATATTTTGCAGCATTGACTACCTCTGACTAGAATTCTTGTGCGAGCTCGACACCATCGAACATGTTCCTTATCTTATCCATCAACGTTCTGTTCATTATTTCATCAACTCCATTCTGCTGTGGGGTATATGGTGTGGTGTTTTGGCGTGCTATACCACTCTGCTTGAAGAACTGCTCAAATTCCTTTCCACATAATTCACCTCCATTGTCAGTTCTTAGCACCTTGATCTTCTTATCTGTCTTGTTTTCCACAAGAGGTTTAAACTCTTTGAATTTATCGAAAACCTATGATTTCTTCCTCAAGAAATATAGCCATGTCTTCCTGGAAAAATGATTTATGAAGCAAACATAGTATAGGGATCCTCCAAGTGAAGGGACCAGTACAGGCCCAAACACGTCACTATGTATCAATTCTAGAATCCATTTTTCCCTTGTCACTCCATATGAGAATGTAACTCGATTTGGTTTTCCATATATGCGATACTCACAAAAATCTATTTCCAAATTACACTCATGAAAACCTTCGACCATAACTTTGTTGTGCATAGATCGAACTAATTTTTCTCCAATGTGTTCCATCCTCTGGTGCCATAAAATTGTTAGGTCGACTTGATGATGAACAATCGAGTTGGTTTGTATCAAGTGGACCCAAGTTGAGTCAAGTCAACTTTAGGAACAACAATGTTGTTGCATCTAGTTGAGTCGAAATTCCCTAACAACTTCTGTGGGGTTCCAATATGAACTCCTTTCATTAAGACCATTGCTCAATTGATCATTTTGCACGTGTTCTTATGAAACAAAGTGTGCACTCCTATATCACTCATCGTGTTGAAAAATATCAGATTTCTTGCCAAACCTAGAATATGTATCACACTTGGAAGGGTCCTTCTCCTCCCATCTTGCAGTATCAATCATAATCTTTCTTGTCCAACAATTTTGGTTGTCGAGACGTCCCCCAAGAATACATCTCCCCCTTCATATCTCTCATGTTCATAGAAACATTCTTTGTGAGGTGTCATTTGAAAGGATGCACCTAAGTCGATGAACCAAACATCATGATCTGACAATGTATTGGCCGATGCCATATACACATCACCTCCTTTATCCAAAGTCGTATTTCTCTCAGTCAACTTATTCTCATTGTATCTAGGATTGATATTAGTCATCTTCGACTTGAAATATCTCTTGTAGTGCCCAAATTTACCACATTTCTATCATCTTCCCATCAAATCAACTGAGGATTTAGATCTACCCTTCAACTTAGACCTTCTATCAAAGAATTTTCCTTTATCTCTGTCGATTAATCGACCTCTCACCATCAAGGAATCATTGGTTGATCCTTCCATGTTATTCCATCTCATTTCTTCTAACTTTAGAGATGCAACCAGGTCTTCGAGTATTAATGTGGTCGAATTACTCCCTATATCCACAACTAAGTTATCCCAAGAATATGGAAAAGAACATAACATGCTTATACATTTCTCCTCCTTAGTGATTGCAATATCGACAAACAATAATTGAGTTATTACAATACTGAATTCATTCAGGTGATCTGTTGTTGATATCCCATCACTCATCCTCAGAAGATACAGTTTCTTCCAAAGGAACAACTTGCTTTCCAAGGAGTTCGACAGGTACAAGCTTCCTAACTTGTCTGACAGTTTCTTGGTCGAGTCTTCACCTGAGACATTTAGTAGTACCAAATATACAAGACAAATTCAAATCATACTACTTTTCCTTCTGTCGAGTTTCTCCCATTATTCCCTTGACATACCCATTGAAATGGGTCTGTGACTTACAGATGCCCATTGTTCTCGATCTACAAGGAGTCTTCCATTTTAAGCTTCCAAAGCTCAAAATTTTGGCCAATGAATTTTTCGATCTCCATTCTCAAACTGTTTTCCATTCTTTCAAGCACAACTTTAAATATTAATGACTTACAACTCCCACTGGATCTAGGTTTATCTTAGATCCAAGATATGCTTAAACTTGTTCTAATACGACTTGTATAAAGAAACATAAACGTTCTGATATGACTTGTAACAAAATGACTCAAATGGGTTCTGATACCACTTGTAAGGAAATAAACATCCACACTAAACCACCAAGAAATAGAAGACATATTTAAACAAGAAACAAATGAAAATCA
This sequence comes from Picea sitchensis, assembly GCA_010110895.2. Classification (NCBI taxonomy): domain Eukaryota; kingdom Viridiplantae; phylum Streptophyta; class Pinopsida; order Pinales; family Pinaceae; genus Picea; species Picea sitchensis. The sequence goes on along the minus strand of SNQJ01S0200078.1, from coordinate 6,770 downwards.
CACACAATATACACAGATTTTTCCTTGGAAACCAAATCAGGAAAACTAGCATTCCTTGAGCGTCTTGCTCTCTTGTTTTCTTATTCATTCAATAAATAAAGAGTTAGATGACTAAACTTGGTATACATCTAAGACACAATCACCATCACACTATCTTTTTTTACACATGAACGACCTTGCAACTAATTCGACTTACATCTACATGACCAACAACATTCATCTAAAGATTAGCTAATGATTCGTCATCTTAATACAATTACAATGCGCCTTATTTATAGGATTTACAACATGAAAAACCCTGAATCATGGCACCCAAAAATGGTTACAGATCAACTCATATGATTGGATGAAATCCTACGAATCTTGAGATTCTGTTACAGTCGACTACCATTCGATTTACTAGTCGACTATTGAATCAACCTCCAGTTAGTTTCCACTTGACCTCTTGTTGGCTGACCTTTTGAATTTCCATTGATCACTTTGACTTCGAATTTCCTGATTGATCACTTCGACCTTCAATTTTCCAATCGATCACTTCGACCTCGACTTAACCATTAACTAGACTTGACTCATCGATCAAGTTATCACCTAGTCGATCCACCTCGACTAGACAGTCGGGTGATTTTTCTTTCACTACAAAGAATATAACAACCCAACATTCCAAACGACCAACCTATCATTTTTTAAAATTTCTTGGGCTGCGAAAATAATGCATATGCATGAGGCCAATATATGATGAATGTATCTCATATGAATAGTCAACATTTCTTACATTGCAATAGAAAAATCTGAAATCTTATTCTTCTACCTTTAATGATGATAGTTGGATTATTTGATGGGAGGATGCCATCTATTGGAGAAACTCCTTTGTGAGAGGTTATCAAAAGGATTTTGCATATATAAGGACAAAACAAAAAGGTGGTGAAAGATGAATTGGGATTGTTAAGCCAACAATTTCAAACAACACCTTCAATGAGGAGCTTCAAGCAAGGGAAACAAAATTAGCCAATACTTGAAGGTGGAAGAGATCAAGAGTGACAAGGGGGCTCAACCTCAAGCCTAGTTGCATTGGACTTAAAAAGAGACAAGCCAACAAAGGATTTATTCAAGGCTCTAGTATCCAAAGAGGCTGCAAGGAAATCTTGACACTCAAAACATATGAAGGTAGAATTTCTTAGCATGGGGACATAGAAAAATAATTTGTATCTCTTTACAAATTGGTTTTCTATCCCAAAGTCTTATTAATGAATACTAGGTTACAAACTTATATTGACATGGTCCCATGTAGGTTAAGATATGTATATAAAATATTTTGTGATCATTCATTGACCTTGGATGATTTTATTACTACCCTATTTGAAATGATAGATGACAAGTCATTTGGGTTGCATACCAAATTTTACAAAGTTACTTGGGATTTTGTTGGGATACACTTGCTTCAAGTGTAAAAGTAATCATCGGGGGAGAAATTTAAAAAAATGTTTTATAAAGTTATTTGTAAAGCAAGGGACCTTGAGTGATCTGTAAACTATCATGGATATTCCACTGGAATAGTTCGTCACAAAATATTTGATAAATAAAAATGAAATCTACACTATGAATGTTAAATTCCTCTAGATTCCATAATATTTTGTTACCGATTTTTTTCTTATGCATGAAATAGATTAAATGTGGAAAAATAGAGAAAATTAAAATAAAATCACACACCATCCACAAGATAACACATATTTTCTCTAGGAAACCCTTGTGGGAGAAAACTCATCTAGAAGGTGAGGTTGCTCTGTTCTCTTTTCTCTGGTATGAAAATAATGCATGTACAAAGGGGAAGACATTCTCTATGGGGTTACCTGAGACTTGTGGCCTGTTAAGATTCTACGAAACACTAACCCCCTTTGTTATTCTCTCTAATTTCCCATTCCCAGTTGTTCTGCTCTGCTATGGAGCAAAATACAATAACATAAAATGGAACCCCTTCTCCTACTAGTGGCCCGATATTTAACATAGACCAATAGCCATCTAGGGGTAGGTTTTTTACATCCTCAACCCTCAATTGTGATAGGGTTTTGGACCTTCTAGAATATTATTTAATTTCCTTACGTGGCTAGCCCCATATGCATGAGTAATGGGGGATGACGTGGCATCCTCTCGTACCATGGTGGTAAACATGATAGGTCAACTTGTGGGTGGCATAACGTTTGCATATGAAATCTGATTGATGCATGGCTTGCATCGTTGGAAAGATATAGGAGTGTAGAACACCATCAAGGGGGTGTGAAAAAGTTTCAAACACCACAACCCCCAAAAAAGATCGTTTAATTCCTCAAAATGGCTCCAGAAGGTTCTGGACCCCAATTTTCCAAACTGGGACCTGCTACTAAAATTATCTTGCAAGCTAATTCCTCCAAATTGTTCCACTCTAAAAGCATCAATATAGATGGAAATAATATAATGATCCAATCTGAATCATTGAGGTTATCACACATTGGTGATCTGTCACCATGTTGAATATATTGTATAAAAAATTTCCCAAAGATTTTGCACTTATATTCAAGCATTTTTGACTAAGATCATGCACTCAAAGCACACCGAGTTTATCAAAGATCATTATATATTAGACAATATCATTACTTTTTGGGAGGGAATGGAATGGTATCAATATTTTTCCCTTTGTACTATTTTTATTAAACTTGATTTATCATATTTTGGCCCTTTCTTTCTAGGAGTTGCAGTGTTTGTTGAAGATTCAACATGTTTATCCATTCAACATATAAAATTTGAAGATATTGAAAATTTTGTATTCAACTCAACATGTTTTCCCACTTGTATATATATTGCATGTGGTTGTAACATAATCTCTTTATTCTCTCAAATCCCATAGGATTAGTCAAGTAATAAACAAAGAAATTCATGTACGTGCACCAAAAGTTGGGTAGCTAGTCAGTGGTGACTTTGTTGGAAACTCTTTTCTTTCAATCCTTGAAGAAAATGTATTTGTTGATAACACTATGGAATGTATACAGTTTTTGTACGGCCTATAGCATTTAAATTCAATGGGACAAAATGCAGTGATACATGCAAAGTGTTCATGACATCCCAAACTAGCTTCTTAACCAACATTGGTCACATATTCAATTGAGCCAACTTGTAAATTTTTTGGGGATACCATTTGCTTTTCAAGCCTTATCTTGAGAGTCGTGTGATATGGTTATTGAAAGGGTGGACAAAATTTCAGAAATGGGCTTTTAAGCGAATGAATCTAGCAACCCACTTCCATTTTTTCTCAAAAGTTTTAGCTACTATGCACATATATTGATTTCCTTTAGTTAATTCCTACTAGATACTAGAGAAGTTCTAAAAATAATTTTAAGGTCTTACTTTGAGGGTAAGAGTAGGTTTCCCAGAGTCAATAGGAGTATATGTTTCCCACCAAAATAATAGGTTTTCATGGACATCGATATCAATCATACTCATCTAAGGGATTTTGGGCCAAGTGGATCATGGGGACTTTGAAAGAGGATAATGCTTAAGTTATTTTGGTTAGTTGGATTCATATAGGTGCTCATGGCAAGAAATGTTGGTCAAATATAGGTCTAAAAACAGTAAAAATTTCTTGGACCATAGTTAAAATTAAGGGAAATTTTGTGTCTTGAGTATATGGAAAGCTTAGGAGGTAGTAAGCCTTTTTTGAGCTCGAAAGGCCAAAGGTTCTACTTTGGCCTTACTTTTGATAATAATTTCCTCTAGTGGTAATCTATCCCTTTGAATGAATGAATGCATTTAATTGAATTACCATGGTTCTCTATGTTGCATTACTCAATAAGGGGATCAATACTATATTTGATTTATTTGAGTCCCAAACTACATCTTAGTTACCTTGGTCAAGGTTGAAAGAAATACTCAAATTGTCCAACCTAGACATGATAATCTTAGAGAACATTAAATAAATGATCTTAGAATCATTTGTATATTTTAATATGGTATAATTAATTATTGCAGACATATTCTTAATAAAACAAAAACGATACAATGGCACACACATACACACATTACACAGATATTTTTACCCTGGAAAACCAAACCGAGAAAACCAACAACATGTTTAGAGCCACACCTCTAATATTCTATTCATCATCATATTCATTGCTTATAATAAAATATACATATAGGATCCTGCAGAATCCAAACCCTTAATCCATTGAACCGGATTAGTCAACAACCCTAATTCCTTAACTGGAATTAGAAAACCATCAACGAAAATCAAATGTTGAAACAATGCCAAAAACATATGCAAAAAACCATCGTTTTCTTTTTANCCCCTTGCTCCCATATTAGTGTACAGTACATGGGACCAATCTTAAAAAGAATATAACACATACCCAACATCATTTTTTAGAGAATTGGGTATTGAACCTCCATTTAATTGGTGGAACCACTAGAAATTGAATCGATATAAATATTTCATAAAGTATATTCCTATCGATGGTTATCATTGGTTTTTATCCAAGCCTATGCTTGACACTCAAATTAATAAGGTTTAGAGGCTTATGTCGAACGACATGGATCTTTTGACTTAGAAAAGTGCAGAAACTATTAATTGAACCTAAGAAGAGATTATTTTCCTAGTCTCTCATTTTGGGAGGCTTGACAAGTAGTCACTATTAGGCAGGATTTCCCCACCTAATAATGACAAGGATTACTTACTATCCATTGCAATGATCTACACTATTTATAATGTATTTTCTCTCATTTTTGATTCAGCGTGGTTGTTTGTGTACATACTTTTTAGTACAATGTCAATATGGAAGTTTTGAATCGACATGATCTAGGGCCATTTATTTAATTGGTTGTTGTAGGGTTCAATGAGGCAATGTTATTGTGCTAGTGGTGGCCACATTCTTGGCCTATTTTTGTTAGACAAATCCCTCTTTGTACAAATTGTTTTATAATAATAGAAAAATGGAAGCATTTTTTTGCAATTGAAAAAACAAATTGACGATACATTTTAGAAGATGTAGATTTTGTAGCATTTAGAGTAGAATAAAAGGTCAATTTCAATAACATGCACAATGCACTTGCACACATTATAGATCTTAGATCATGCATCTGCCTCTTTTTTCCTATTTTCTCTTGTGGAATCCAATCGCCTAGAACACATCTCCCGAAACGTTTTAGAATAGTGAACACCTAATCATTTTAGGGCACACATTCAATCCATGATTATCACTTGCCCAAAATGAAAATCTTGTGTATAAGTGAGAGTTTTGTTGGATCATTTGGGATCAAAATTTTGGCAACATAATAGAAAGAATAGTTGCATTAGAGCGTGTATGATAGGGTTTATTATTGACTTGCTCACGTTTCACTAACAAGGAAGAAGGATTTACAACTAATGCGATATAAAAAGTATGTTTCTAGTTTTTTTTCTTTTCTTTTGAAAGTGAAAACTCAAACGAGTTAGTCTTAGGAAATATCATATTCAATCAAGAATATGGAGTTATAAATTGACTTATAAAAATGTCAATTTATAGGACCTCTAATGCAATAAAAATATAGTACCTCTAATGGAATAAAAATATAGGACCTCTAATGGAATAAAAATATTGGAATCTTGTAATGTTTTTTTTTTAAGTAAAAAAGGTTGGTTCCTGCTATATTATATTAACAAAAAGAGATACAATAGTACCGATACCGCCAAGTGTTCCACCATTTTACCGGAAACCAACACAACTTGGAGCCCATATGTTTCATCTAGAAGAAGGTTGTTCCACCATATTTCCTGCCCAAGGGAAACCAGGACAGATGGCCATGCATAGTCTTGAAACTGTTTGAGGTGGTACAAAGAGATTTTAGAAGCCTGAACATGACTCTGAATGATAAAAACTAAATCAAAAATAAACCTTAGCATGGCTGTAAGCATAAGAAAAAACCAGACTCAAAATTAACTAGACCAAATACCCGGTGGCCCTGTCGGCCTCGTCCTCCTGCTGCACTTCTCTAGCCTGCATTACGAACGGCTAGGCACACGTTGGGAATTTTTTGTTCATTGGGGCGTTGGAGTACGCGTCGAATAACATATCCATAAGCTGTCTCATTAGGAGGACCCTATGTTCCTGGTCTGCCATCTGTCCCCTTAATTCGAACACTAAGTCCATGTGCGTCAGACAGAGGACGGGTGGCGGGACACCAATCTGTTCATGCATGGCTCTGGTGGCAGGTGGCGCTGGGGTTTTGTCACCCTCACCCGGAGTGACCTTCGTCTCAATTTTCGCTGCCTCCTCTCGAGCTACGTTACCATCTCCCTTGTCCTTTGCTCCTGTGTCTTCCTGATGCTCACCTTCAATAATGGCCCCCTACGATACCAATTCCTCATAAGGTACTTCCTCGATGTAGCAAGTGGGTAATTCCTCACAATGCCCCCCTGCCATGTTTCTCCTTGCTTTATTTTCAAGGGAAGTCAGAGAGTTTACTTCCCAAAAAGGTCTGAGCATGTGAGTGTTCTCCTCCGTCAAAAAATCCTCTACATAAACCCTGGGGGGAAGGTTGTCTGCCTTTTCTCTTTGATGAATAATGGTGAGGGCTAGCGAGAGTGCTTGTTCCATTTGTTGTCTCCTCTGTTGTTGAGCAGCATGGGTATACCAAGCCGAACCACGACGAGGTTTACCTCTCTCCCTAGGCCTCTTAGTGAAGGAGAGGATATTAAAACCGCACAGAGTGGAGAGAAGAATGCACCAGAGCTCACAAATGGTGGAAAGATGCAGAGCAAGGGTGAG
>SNQJ01S0200077.1:20171-31165 GCA_010110895.2 Picea sitchensis | reverse complement strand
CTCGACCCCGTAGTGTCATTGTTACTTTGGAGGGTCATCTCTATAGAATACCAGAGGTAGTTCCAACTATTGTTCCACCTAAAAAGTGTCGCAAGGTAGTATCTCATACTGCAAAATTCATCTTCTTCACAATCTGTTCAAAAGGAGAACAAAAGGACACTACAACCACTACAGCCTTGCCCCAAGCACCTTCTATCCAACAGAAGCAGGTCGAAAAGGCTGCAACAAAGTGCACAGATTCCTTCTGCACATCATCCTCTCATGTATCTTGACCTGTTGAATAGCCTCAACCTCAACAGGTTTGTGACAGATTTCCACAAATTGAGCAGCGCGACGTCTCCAGCAAGACAAGCAACTCGCCAAGATGCAGATTCAACAAACGCTTTTCCCTCTCCCCCGAGAACTCAATGCAATGGAGACCATTGCTTCCTAAGGAGGGAGGATTGATCTAGGTGGATATTGGTGGCCACCCACCTTTTGCAAATGGCTCAAAACAGTTTTTTGGCAATTTTGGCAATTTACTATTTTTAGCAGGTTTTAACTTCCAGGGCCATTTTGAGGGCCCAAATGAAGGTTTTTAAAGATTAAGGTTCTTAGTGATATTCGAAGGCCTAATTGATCCCCCAAAATGAATCTCCTCGATGATACCTTTCCAATGAGCTATCACATGCCTAAAACGAAGATCGTATGCAAAAGTTACGACCCCGGGAAGTTGATGTACTCACTTACCCAAACGGGGCCCACATGACTTTTGGCGCTTCATCTCCTAGGGTTAGGTTTTTGGATGTCTAGGGTTTTTGGCATTCCTCCTTATTGTAAAAAGGCCTTCAGAGCCTCATTGTAATCATCTTCTTGTGAATGTGAGTAGCCGTCACATCTCTTCTCAGAGATAAGCTGCCACCATTATATCAAGTCTTTCACTCTGTATTTTACAGTCTCTGTACATTTATTTCATTAATAGAAATCGTGTATCACTGTATATCTGTGTTTATGGTTGCATATCTGATATATTTCTGTTATATTATTGAATATCTGTGATATCTCTATGCATTTCTTTATTATATCTCTAATCTCATTTCGTGCCAAAAATAATCTGGATCATTTATGCTTCTCTTCATTCGAAATGATAAGAGAAAATTATAAGGTTTCCAAGGAAGCCAATAAGAAAGTTGACAGCAGTTGGAAAACATCTCTTGAGGTTGTTGAAAGTGTTGTTTGTAATAAAAAACATTTTTTCAGTCCACAATCACAGTTACCAAGCAACATTTAGTTTGAAATTACAGCTGGAATCATGGAACACGAAGAATTTATAAAAAATCATGCAGTTTCATCAGAGCCGATCCACAATAGGTTACAAAATCTCTCTTTTATTTGCAATGATCCAATAGGCGATTATATGGATGATTTTTGTGTTCAAAATTCTCATCTTTTGGTCCACTATCAGTTTGAAGATAGGATTCATAATGATTTAGTTTGGAATATAGTTTTAATGTCTAGCCCATCAACAGTCTCATTACATTAATCACGAAGGTCACAGGAAACCTTGCAGCCTTATCATGACATTTTTAGGTTGGAATCAAGAAAGCACGGATGTTGGGAAAGTTTTAAAATAAGGATATGGAAACCACCTAGAGCAGACCAATAATGTGTTAAATGGACCAGAAACTAATATTTATTCCTATGATGATCCTTCTGCAACATTCTTGAGGTCAACCGATGGGTTCATGCTTTTCAATTTCATTAAAATTCAATCTGTTTGCAAGTTTTTATTGGAGTTGTCGTCATCCATAGTTTCTATTTTTCTCATGAGAAAGCACTTGCAGAGTATTCAATCGGCAGACAAAATTCTAACATGGTTACACTGGATTTTTGATATCACTTGATTTGGTTTTGTACTCAGTAGTAGAGTAGGAAGTAGTGTTTCAAGTGTCAGTTTCCAACAAAGCTTCAAGTTGTCGGGGTATAGTTCAATTTTCAATCTAGTTTGTCAGTCATTTGAGTGTCAAGTGTTTTGGCTTCATCGCCCGATGGATGAGGCTACCTAGTCTATGGTGTTCTTGAAACATCTTAAGGAGTTTCCATCCCCAGTTGGAGCCTATGTTAGGGTCCTATAATTTATAGGAAGTCTGATTATTCAGTTTCTATCGGTTGTTTCTCGCATGAAAGATCTCAGCTTGCCTGTTTTCCTCATATGGCTTTGTCATTGTTAGTGTCTTCTAGTCCAGTCAGTCACCAGGGATCAAATATGCTCTTTCAATTTTTTTAATAGGGTCTTAGATCAAATTTTTAAATTTTCAAATAAAATTTGGTCATTAGTTAGTATGTCTAGGTCAATGCTACTCCCTCCACCTCCTTATGGTTGTCATCACCCATATCATGGTCTAAGATTCATGTTTGAAATTTCATCATAAAGTTAGTCATATTCATCACTCGAGTCATCATTAAAGGGATTTAGCAGATAAGGGGCAAAAGAATAAAGGTAATTTCTTCTTGTGAAATATCATGCCACCATCATTAGAAAAAATCGGCCTCCATCTTATAAAAGACCATTAAAAACCATTTGAATAGTTCATTTCACCTTCATTAAGCTCCTATCCATCATCAAGTTTCATATCAATCACTAGGGCATCAAAATCCTCCATCAAAACCCTTGATCGCATCCCACGCTATGTTTCTGGCATCCCATGCTTTCTAGTTTTTCATGCTACGCACTTAGAAAAGGAGGAAAATCTGAGTATCCGAAGATTTTAATAACATTTCGTAGGCTAAACTATGTTCTCATCAAGTAAGTGGACATCCTCATCAACTTTCCTATGCTTATTTTTCTCAGCAAGTGGTGAAAACTTGTCTTCACTTGTCTTCACTTGCCTTCGCTACGCTTCTGCATAATTTCGTTGTGTTTTCCCATTTTCCAAGAGATTCATTTCAAACCGGTGATCAACACCTAAAAAATCTACTCCCTAACAACTACCCCTAACCTCTATAATTTTCCCATCAGTTTTCTTATTCCTATTACCCCACATTATCTTCCTCTAAATTCGAAAGCCTTTTTCCCCTGTTTTCATAGACATACCACATCTTTTCCCTTTCCCACTGGAAGCTAGGGTTACATCATGGAAACAGGAAGCAGTGATACTCATAATAAAATTTATAATAAAGGTGGACAAGTGTGTGGGTATGAGCCAACACAGGTCAAAGAAATCATGGCCTCACCTTTCATTAAATAATCATTTGAAGATATTGGTTGCCTAGGGTTTTGTGAAAGAATTCAAGAAGTGGGTTGCCATGCTAAATTGACCAGTCTCTTTGCCACCAATTTCAAGAAGAATAAAACCACAATTTCATGGGTGGAATTCACTATTTCAATAGATGCCATTTCCATAGCTACATGCATTCCCAATAATGGAGAAATATGGTTTAAAGGGATGGATTTGGACATTGAAAACTACAAGATCTTTCTAAAACCACACTATAAAAATGATCCTACTCATATTTTTCCCTTGAGACAACTGCTAGATAGATATTCCCCATTGATGAAGATGATCATGAAATACTTTACTTGTGAAGGGAGATTTTCAAGAATGTATCAGTATCACATAATATTGTTGATGCATTTCACTGCCATCAATCCACTTAACTTGCCTCATTTCTTATTCAGGAGCCTAGTCAAAATGATAGAAAAAGTTTAGAGAAAAGGGAAAGCTCGTCAAAAAAAATTGTTTCAGCATGGTTTCATAAATTTCACGATCCTCCAAAGGATTTCAGAAATCAACATACATTGGGAAACATTCATACATTCAGTTTCTTTTCCGCCTACTACTAGTCAACCTAGTAGTCAAAGCACTCCATCAGCACCACCAAGGCCACAGGAGGTTGGCTTATCCAACTAGTTGTCAATCAAAAAGGCACCTATGGAAGAGTTTTCACAGACTTATAAGAAGGGGAAAAGATTCATTTTTTCCCCTGAAAGCATTAAGAGGATGTCTACACCCAGAATTTTGACTAGGGCACAAACTAGATTACTACCTAAGGACGCTACAATTGAGAAAGTTCAAGGAGAATTGGAGCAGTCACCTAGGCATATAGTTGAATCACCATTGCATAAATTTGAGGAGGAGAGGCCTGATGAGTAGGATATGTGTGACCATGGAAAAAAATCAAATACAGAAATCATAAAGGAGCAGCAAGCACAAATTCAAGAGATAAAGGATGATCTTGCAAAGGAAAATCACATGGTAGTGATATTAAAACAAGAGAACTGAATTTTGAAGCTTAATGTGATACATCAAAGTACCTCACCAGGTCATCCATCTTCCAGCAAAGAAAAGGACAAAGGTAAAACATTGACTGGTTTGGAAGAATAGGTGGAAGACAAGAAGACGATACATAAAAACCCTATTCACTCTATAGGTGTTAAGATTGAGGAATACAAGGAGTATTGGCTTGGGAGAGTAAACCAATACTTGGAGAATCTATTAAAGAGAGCCAACAGAGACACTAAGCTGTAGAGAAACATGGCAAGACACTATTTCACCAGGAACCTAATTTGCAAAATTAGGGTCAAAAACATGACAAAGAGGCTAAGGAAAGCCCTAAAGAAGCTAAAGAGAAGAGATAGCCTTGATATATCAGCTGATGCATCACTGATTATGTAAACCCATCACACAAGGAGTCCCAGAAACAAATTTCTAGGAATTTTGACAATTTTGGCAAAATTTTGAAGTTTTTGGTATTTTAACAGTTTGGATGTACATAAGCGTAGCGTGGCCATGTTGCGCTTTCTCTCAGAGGATTTAAATGATGAAACATTTACATGATTGGATAGGTATTTACCTATACTTCACATATATATACATTTTTTTCCATTTTCGATCACAATGTTGAATAAAATGCCCAAAAACAGGTCAAAAAATCACTCTCTACCACCTTTCTGCACCAGGCATTGTTCTTTTGGGAGTAGTTGTGGGAAAATGCAATTTTGTCCCTCGTGGAGTGTCCATTTGGATTTCTTGAAGTGTCTAACGAAAACTAGACATCCTAATATTTCCAATTCATCTTTCATAAGTGAATTTGGATCATGGGAAGGCCTTCAAAAGTCCTCTCCAAGTTTGGTGTTGTGTTTTTGCAAATAGGTGTTGCGTTTATGGGAAATGTGACAGTTTTTGAATTTTCTTGGTCAAAGTTGATTCCACTATGTAATTTGAAATATAGTGAATGCATATGATATAATTAAGTTTCATGGGGTTTAATTATATCTTTCCATGTGGATTTGGTGATATTTAATACTTGTCAAAGTCAAATTGAGTTAGTTGAGCTAAACCGGGAAATTTGTTTTGACTTTCCTAGCTTTGGGTATTGTTAGAGATCTTTTTGTGATCTGATCCTAGGAGGTAGGATTCGACCCCTCATATGGGGAAAGTTGTTTTGTATCTATATGTAGACCCAAGAGAGTCAAGCAAAGGGTTGGATACTGGGTAATCATGGTGTGGAGCTATTGTACATCTTTTGACAAAAATAATACAGTTGAGGCATTTACAAGATTCTTGTGGCAATTATATTGGTGAAGTATATCTTCTTTCTGTTAAAATGTTGTTATCATTCTTTGTGATCATTTAATGTTTTTTCCCATTCTAATCATTAAAAGGAAATCAATAGAACAAAATTTGTCTAGTACACTCTGTCTCTGGCCTTTTAGTGGTCTATATGTTTTTCATCTGAAGTTAAGTAGAGGAATTCTTAGTTTCTCCTCTACTTAGTGGATTTTCCCCTCTTTTCCGTCTTATCCTTTCCATTTAATCTAAATAGATCCAATTAGGTGCTTATCCTGCCCTGTAATGTTTCCTGTAGAATCTACCTTGATTTTACACAGACTCTTTGACCCCATTGCCCAATGACTCATTTTAACTATTTCCAGCCAACCAATTTAAAAACCAAACCCTGAACTAGATATCTAGCCTAACATTATAAACTCAAACAAATATAAATCCTATAGAGAGATCCCTCTCTGAAGCTGGTAGGGCTAGATCCTAGCTTCCAAAATGGTTTGTGGTTACCTCAGTTTCCCTTGACACGGCCCAAGGAAATTACTGAGTGCTAACAGAGTGAATAAATTTATCTTTAATAGGTTTCCCAATGATCCCATACAAAATTTGGTCTACGCATATCACAAGCCAGTGGTAAATTTAAACCAAATAATATTCGTTAGAAGGTGGATAGTGATGACGCATAAGAGGATGGCCGTTAGAGCCTACACATTAATGAAACAGAGGGCGAGTGTGTAGTTCAGGGGAAAGCCTCTAGTAGCACTATTACATATTATGCAAATTCATTAAAGACAAAAAAAACATAACATCGACAAAGAAGAAGCATCGAAGATGGTGATAATTGGGGATTATTGGGATCATGAGATAGTGACACAAGTGTTGGACTTGCTGAAATAATATGAGGACTTGATTCCTCTATTTTTTTTTATATGAAGTGGATTGTAGGATCCCTAGGAGAAATGAAAATTCAGCTAAAGCCTTATGCTAAACCGACCAATAAAATACCATATTAGTTGAATCTGAAATATAAAGAACATGTGCACAAGGAGTTGGATTGAATGCTCAATGTAGGTATTATTATATCGGTGGAAGAATCTAAGTGGATCAATCTAATGGTAGTGCATATGAAGAAGATATGGAATCTAAGAATTTGTTTATATTTTAGGAGCCTCAATGAAACCTGTATACATGATCCATTTTGCACACCATTCACAGATGAAGTATTAGAGAATTTAGGTGGGTGTGAAGCTTATTCATTCACAAATGGATTTTTAGGCTACCACCAAGTGCATATTGAGAAGGAGGACATATCCAAATAAAATTTTGTGACAGAATGGGACTCATTTGCATACACTGTGATGGCCTTTGGGTTGAAGAATGCACCTACAGTGTTCTCAAGGATTGTTGTCGCAGTGTTCAAGTAATTTATGCAAAAATTCTTGGATGTATACCTAGACAATTGGATAGTATTTAGCTTACTTAAGGAGCACATATAGGTCCTATGGTTGAGGCTAGATAGGTTCCAAAAATTACATTTCTCTTTGAACATAAAAAAAAAGGTGCATTTTATGTACATTGTTTGGAATGTTATTGGGACATGTCATATGCAAGGAATGATTCCTAGTTCATTAGGAAATGATTTCAGAAATTGTGGACATGATAGCCCCGACCTCAGTTAGAGAGCTTCATGTGACATTGGACCACACAAGGTACTACAAAATTTTTATGCGAAGCTATGCAAAGATCATTACACCATTGGAAAAACTACTACATAAAGATACCAAATATGTTTGGACATAGGAATGTTAGGATTTGTTAGACACATTAATGGAGAAATTAGTATCTACATTGATCCTTATATTTCTCAATATTACCAATATATTCCATGTCCATGTGGATGCATCATCAATTTCATTGGGTGCAGTGCTTGTGCATCCCAAAGAAGACATCATTGATCATCCAATCTACTTTTCTAGCAAGAAATTATCAAATTCTAAGAAGAATTATATGACCATAGAGCGTGAAGGACTCATGATGATCTATGACCTACATAAGTTTCGACATTACTTACTTGGAATTCCCTCCAAGTTTTTCATTGACCATTTGGTGCTCAACTAATTGGTCAATAAGCCAGTTTTGTGGGGAAGGATATGCTAATGGCTAGTGATTTTCCAAGAATTTGAGTTTGAAGTAGTAGTCAATCTTGGAAAACACAGTGTTGGGCCTAACGATATCTATGGGATAGAGGTAGGGGAATATGGAGGAAGTTTATATGATGAGCTCCCTTACGCACATCTCTTTAGGGTCGAAGCGGTGCCAAAGTAACTAGCAGATATTGCAACATACCTAACCATAGATCATGCATCAGAGGGATACAATCAGGAACATCATAGACAACTAGTGACCTGGATCATTGATTACCAGTTGATCATAGGAGTTTGGCACATATGGGATCTTGTATAGGTTCATATTAGAGCACAAGAGATGCATGGTCTTCTATGAGGTTCATGAAAGTATTGTGGGGGGACACAAAGCAAGAAAGGAAACTATGAAAAATGTTTTCATCGCATGGTTATGGTGGTCATTAGTATTTAAAGAAGCTAAGGAATATTTCAAGCATTGTTAAATTTTCTAGTGGATCGGGAAACCTTCAAGAAGAAATGAACTATCACTTTTCCTGGTCACAATGCTAAAGCTATTTGAAAAATGGGAAATTGACTTTGTAGGTCCAATCAATCCACCTACATGTAGAACCAATGTGTGATACATTATTAATGCAATAGAATACTTGACCTATTGGCAGAAGTCACTCCGGTGAAAGATTGTACTACATAGATAGCAATGTGCTTTATCTTTGAAAATATGATCACCAGGTTTGTCTGCCCAAAAGTGTTGATGAGAGATTAGGACATGCATTTTTTGAATGACACCATCTGTGCACTAACTCAAGAGTTCATGATCCATCACCAAAAGAGTACACCATATCACTTGCAGGCCAACGCCATGGTCAAATAATTTAACAAGATATTAGAGCATGTGATAACTAAGGTATGTAACATACACCATGATGACTGGGATCATATGATTCTGATAGTACTATGGGCATATAGAGTGACCTACAAATTATTTACTAAGCATACACCTTTCAGCTTGGTATATAGTAAGGAGTTTGTGATGCCCTTAGAATTTATGGTACCAAGATTGTGAATCGACATTGTGACATAGATGTCAAATGAATAGTCCCTTTAGAAGTGGTTGTATGAGATATTGGACCTAGAAGAGGACTAAATAATTATGGGTCACATGTAGATGGTTGAGAAGCAGAGATAGAATTCCTGGCATGACTGCAACATGCAGTGCAAGACTATACAACATGTATCTTTGGTATTATTGTATGGAAAAAAGTTATTGAATCACCCTAGTAAGTTGCAAATGCACTAGTTAGGACCCTATAGCCTATTATACATGAGTTAGGTAGGTGTAAAAAAATTTCCAATGTTGTGGGGCCATCCCCTCAAAGGAATAATAAACAGAATTCGAATACAAGTATATTATGGTCTGCAAGAGTCAGATGCATCTTTAGTTTTATCATAGGGTAGGTGTAACACACCTGACCCCTAAGTACCCTTTCTAGGGATGGGGCATCAAAAATTTTCTTACTCTAATTAGCTTGAATCATCTCTCTGAGGTATTCATCCTCTTCTACTTACCCGTATATTTCTAACGACTATTACCAAGCTCTAATCCGACCTCTGGTTTACAAGTTATGGCTTCCTGAAGTTCTTCGGGCATTTATTTGTTGAGGGCCACATGGAACCCATGTGGTTCCATCTCATTCGTACTATTTATAGGTTCCTACCTCCCGGGGGGAAGGTCCATCCACCGTCCAAACAAACTATGAGACTTAATCCTCATCTAACACACGGGCTAGAGGATAATTTGGCATTCGACACTTCAGCGTTGAATGTCCCTTTTATTTTCTGCATGCATGTCCTCTAGAGTCCCGAATTCCCAAACTCCTAAAGGAGACCGAAATATCTCCACGTGTCTTCGGCCTTTAGGCCTTTCAAATTACCCATGACATTTCATCCCAAACCTCTGGACTCCAGAAGTCCTAGACTCCCATAGGGTCCACCCTCGCACGTGGTGACGTACTAGAGGCGAAGGAAAATACAATTCGGTCCCTCATACTCCTCCCGCCAAATGGACCAAGCGGGTAAGTGGTAGGTGTGACATGGGGTAAGGTAGAGATGACACATGTCCACTTCAGTGGGTGATGCATGTCACATGTTAATGGGAATGTAGGGTCACAAGACGTACAATTCTAGGTGACACGTGGCACGTTAGTCGTAGGTCCACGTCACCCTAGATGATGTCACTCTGCCACATCACTTCAGACTAATAGCCTTCCAAGCCCTTCAATCTCACGGTCAATGTGTGTCCACATAACCCCTGGATCGACGAGATTCATTACTTCGTAACTTCAGTGTTTGGGGAATCTGTGGTGTGACTTCCTCCTTACTCCAAAAGTGGTTAGTGTCGGCTTGAATATGGTCTAGATCTAACGGTCATGGGATATCTCGAAGGGTCCCTAGATCCCTAGTCCTCATTACTTCACAACTCTGGCCTTCCGGAGTTTTGGCATCATGGTCGCTCCGCTCTCCCGAAGCAAGACTCCATCGTGGTATCGTACCTGATTCCCTCCATTGTTTGATCAGACGATTAAGAGGGGTTCCTAATGGACTCCCTAGATCCACGGCTCTCATCACTTTGTGAATTTGACGTTCAGGGAGTTTGATGTTATCTCATATCCATTCTCCCAGAGTGGGACTTCACCGAAGTTACCTCAATGTGGATCCAATGGCTAAGGGGGCTCTCGAATACCCTCGAATTGGTGGCTCGTGTTACCTTGTGATGGAAAAATGGATCAAAGTTTAGTAGTGGGGAGGGTCTATCTTCCATATCTAGGGAAACTGGAAGGCACCGATTAACCTTGTGGGTAACCATAACCATCAGTTGCCTTAATCTGATTTATAAATGGCAGGGTCGAAACACTCCAGAGTTTCAAACTCCTGGGATTCCGAAGCCAGAAAGGCTTAGCTCCTTTCGAGCCTAGTGTAGGGTTCCCAGACCTTGGTCACATGGGTCCTTTGAAATATCTTGTGGACTACGTGCTAATTCATTTAGCTGTAAATGGGTTAAGGACATGGGAATGAGTCCTCGGTCACATGGTGAAGAGATTTTGAAGGAGGCACCCTCCTTCCATAGGGTTTGAACTTGGAATTCCCACAAAGGTAGACTCTAGAGATTGATAAGACTTAAAAAAAAAATTGTAAATCCTACCCCGACCCTCTTGCAGGCTTACATCCCACAACTCTTTAACTGCTAAAATGAGGCATGCAGACACCCATTCAAAAGCATGAGTTCAAAGAGAGATAATATATATATATA